>JAHZMV010004611.1:0-30021 GCA_027743765.1 Coecobrya sp. COE2 | reverse complement strand
GTTGCCACTGAAATTTTTACTATTTGTTTTTAGCATTGTTCATGGTACTGTTATTCTAGATGGTGGATTACGCTCAACAACTTCTGTTCCGGTTTTATTAATATCTACCTATGGCGCACTTGGTACGTACTCTTTAATGGCTGTTGGCTACTATTTCCCTGGAGAGGTAAACGATATCAGCAAAAGGATTCTTTTTCGTTGGAAGAGGTATTTGGCAAACTTCGAGAAATGTACTATAAAAGAATTTAGTAGAGTAGTTGAATCAAAGAGGGATGTTAGGATCTTAATTGGAACAGTCAATTATTACGAGAAGCAGACCTCCCTAAATATTTTAAGCTTTCTCTTACTCCAAACGGTAAACTTGGTATTGGTCTTGTAGGATAGGCAGCTGATATTATATTATTTTTTTATTTTTTTATTCTTTTATTGCGGGATATATCTACTCAATTCATCACTTTAGAAATTTATACAAATAATAATTATAACGTAGGTATATTCTAACGTGTTTGTTTTCTTACATGCACGTCATCAATTTAATCTATTGTATATCTACGAACTGTTTTTATATTGAGGGGTTTACAAAATCTCTAATAATAAGTAAGCGTTTCAATTAGAATATTCTTACACCGCTGAAATATTCCGATAAATCATATGACTTGTTTTTGTTATTCAGTGCAGAGGTATCAGGTAATTAAATATTTCCTGCATGATTTTCGACAAGTTTTTAATTTTATCACAGTAAATATTGTGTCGGACTAGGAACATTAGAATGTTAGAATATTGTAACTATAATGATGTTTTGGACACTGCTGAATAAGATCCTGTTTATTACATTTCCGGATTCATGTTTTAAAAGGTTTAGATAGCAAATCTTGAGAAAAGTAATTAAAGCTAAAGTCAAAACAATTCTACAAAATAGCGTTGGATATCTAGCATTTAAAGTCAGTCGTTTGAACTATAATAAATTATGTATATTACAATTCCTAAGTATGTAACAGTTTGGCAAATCATTTAATCATGGCATACATACATATACTACCAAACAAATTCTAATTAATAAATAATTGAATATACCAGAAATGTTAAGCTAAGTAAAAAGCGGAGAGGTTTTGCCGGAAAATTATCTTCACAATCATGCTCTGTACAAGCAAGGGGAAGTTGAGACGTAATGAGTAAGGGTTCAATAAAATGTCCGGTTTCAGTATTTTCTCAAATATTAGCTTGTTCTAGAATTCAAGGACATTTTCGCCACAGTGAAAAACTACAACTTATTGGAAAAGGTTAATCGTTGCGAATAAATATTCCATACCTGGCAGATATGCATGACAATTCTTGAAAATATAGCTGCCATCAGCAAAAAATTCTAAAATACATAAACAATCATGAAGCCAAATATAAGGTAAATATCGACGAAAATATCAGTTAAATCAATATTCCATTTCCAACTGAAACTGGTTGATACTTTTTATTCTAGTTTTAATCCATTCACCCAATCGACAATACCAACCAATATCATAGAACCTCGCAACAACCCAAAAATGTTGGAACGTTTATGCACTGCACGGATGACAAACCATTTCATTAGAGCAGTTCAAATATTCATTATTTTCAGCCGTATTTATTCTCACGGTGAAAGACTAAGCGGTGATAAAATTGTTCACTTATGTTTTATGATAACCAGTGCCGCATTTTGTCACCTGAGTATATCCATCCTATTGGAAAAATACACAGGATTCATCGCTATTATTAATGTTGTATTGTGTTGTTCCAAAAATATCACGTGGCTGAGTCCAGTTTACTGAAAATATTTGTTTCAAAAATGCCAAACATTACAATTTTTGGAACCGTATTTTACGGGATGATGCTTCTTTTCACAGATTATTACCCAATATCAGCAACAATTGCTTGGTTTCCCTGGGCGAGATATCCAGTTCTAAACACCAGTTTCAAAATCATCACGATTGGATATGAAATTTGGAATTTTTACGCTGACAAACTCTGCAGCAAGTTTGGTAGTTTTCGGAGTCATGTTTAATAGCTACTTTGCTATTTCTATTTTGGCACATGAAATAAACCATCAAATTAATTCAAATCGGAATTCAGCTTAGGCAAATCTTTTGGAGTCTGCAAAATCCTACAAAAGATTGCAAATATACACAACAATTGTTAACAACTGTTTCCAAGACAAATTAGCCCTTCCTGTGAAGCTCATATTTATCAGTTTTAACATCACCCTGAGTACAATTTTAAGTGATAGTAAGCTTCGCGAAAGTACAGCAATAAGTGTGTTGGTAATGTCTGCATTTGGGGTTTTAAGTTTATATTCAGGTATGGTAATTGGATATTATTTCCCTTGGAAAACGAACGACATAAGCAAAAAGATTCTAATAAAATGAAGACAAGTGCTAGGAAGAAAGATTTTGAGGTTTGACGTTAAATTCTGCAAATACATAAAAAGCAAATAAAAGCATTCAGAGATGTATGAGTCATGATTGGTTATGCGAATTATTATGAAAAGTCAACTGCATTAAATATACTTAATTTCTTACTTATCCAAACGGTCAACCTAGTTTTTCTTTTGTAGGTGGATTTATTGGTTTATTGTAGGTTGGTGTGATTTATTGTGATTTTTTAAAAATGAAGATATTTGGATTTTTATTTTTTTGTAAATATGTCAATCTAGTCCTAATAAGTTTCTTTACACTTTATATCCTATTGCATAAGTTTAAGTAGTAATTTGAGAATTTTCTGGGCGGACAATACTTGTCAAGTAATTATAGTGAAATATTTATTATTCCTTCCTGTTTGGATTTCGACCGGATACACCTTTTACTTGTTTCGGTTAACATAACAAGTATGACAAGGATTCTTAATGTAGAAACTACCAAACACAGCATAACATTGTAAGAAATATGCATGTATTTAATAGGAAATGTCTTCGGAAAACAAAGGATTATCTGTCGAGAAAACAAAATATATAACACAAATTATATCAGATTGATATTGAAATACGCCTTCAGTCTGTTCGAATCACACAAACATTCATATTAAAGCCATCTTTATTCACAACAATGGACATAATTACAGAAATATATTATGTTTTAAAATTCACAATAGGACTAGGGTTGGCCAGAATTAATGACATAAGTGACAACGCTAACTATTATTAACTGAATTGTATTATGTACAATTATAAATCAATAAAGCATTAAATTTTATAGCACAATTTAAAAAATCAGTCACTACCATTGCCTTTCTTTCTTGTAAGTTGCTCTGAAAACAGAACTCCAGCGTTTCCACAAACTTTGTCGAATCAAACTGAATAAAATGGAGTGGCTTACCGAAAAATTTGCAATTTCGGTCTCAGTAAAATCCCTACTACATTTTCAGCTAAAACTAATTCAATTATTGCACAAAAATTTCAATCCATTTCTAAGATCGTCCCAGCGAACCAAAATTTTTAAATGTTCAAACAACCCGCGAATCATTAAATCCCTAAATGTTTCCAAAATGTTAAATATTTTTGTTAGATCTGTGCAGGTGTTAATTCTTTACAAGGATGTAGTTTCTCGCCGATCGGCCCTAACTGGTGATAAAATAGTACAGGGAAGTATTCTTCTGTTGACATTATACTTTTGCCATATCACTTTAGCTTTTGTTATTACAGAACATAATCTCTTTAGTTCACTTTTGAACTCATTATTTCAAGAAAATATTGTTAAATCATCCCGGTCCATTAGAATATTCCTTGCAAGCGTACCTGTCATTGGAGTGGGCTGTATTCTATTCTATTTCGTAATGATAACCGTCACCAATTATGAGCCAATTACAAATATAATTTCCTTATCCATCTCAAAGCAATATCCAATCATTTCGGTCATTTTGAGGGCAATCATGATTGGTTTCGAAATGTGGAATTTTTCTCTGACAACGTTGTTAGGATGTCTGGTTGTATATGGCGGAATGTTTTCCAGTTACGTCGCATTGACCGTGATGGCTGATAACACCGAACAGCAAATGAAATCCCGACAACCTGCATTTCAGTCAGGGACGCAGCGTTTTCATGAATCGGATAAGTCATACAATTTTCTACAGCTCTATACGAGTTTGGTGAACGATTGTTTCCAAGAAAAATTATCTTTGCCTCTGAAATTTGTACTATTCGTTTTTAGCATTATTCAAGGAACGGTAGTTCTTGATGGTAAGCTTCGCTCAACCACTTCTGTTCCAGTATTTTTAATATCTGCATATGGAGTCATTGGTGCATATTCAGCAATGACGGTTGGCTATTATTTCCCTGGAAAACTAAACAGTATTAGTAAGAGGATTCTATTAGCCTGGAAGAGGTATTTGGGGAACTGTGAGAAATGGAATAGAAATGAGCTTGGAAGACTGGTGAAATCGAAAAGAGATATTAGGATAGTTATTGGCACAGTAAATTACTACGAGAGACAAACATCTCTAAATATTCTAAGCTTTCTCTTAATTCAAACGGTAAACCTGGTACTGGTGTTGTAACATGGTGGATCAAATCAACTCAACCCATTATATAATTCTGACGGAACTTTCTGCATAAGTTAGTAATAATATTTTCACTTTTACAAATTTGTTTATATCGACAAGCTATGTTATATAGTTTGGAATTGTACAATTGGCAACATGAGCAGCCCACAAAACAAATAGGAATTTCTACAGACACAATTAAATATAATTAAAAAAATTAGTGAATTATATAATTTACACTAGGGAATTGCTCATTTCAGTCATTATATTAAGCAGAGTTCTATAAGCTATGGTCAACTGACGTCGATAAGAGATAAATGTCGCTCTTCGCAATTCTATCGAGATATTCGAATAAATTGATTTCGTCATTTCTCTCTGCCACATATTTTGAGATACGGTCATTTTAAAATGGCAAACATCGGCGACGTTTCGATTTTCACCAAAAACGCCTTCTTCAACCATATTGCAATTCCTGCTTTAAAGGAACCCTGCATTAGAATCGAATTGCGTAAAATGTGCCGCTTACCGCTATCATTGAACCAGATATCTGGCATAGTTCCCATGGCGTTGGATACCCAGAACCGATTGAATATTCATCCATGTAGCATTCCTATTCTACTTCTTTTCATACAACTTGTCAATCAATTTAATTATATGCAGTGGTTTAGCTTTACAACTGACGAGAAGAATAATTCGGTTTTAAATAAAGATCTAAAAATAAAAGATAATTTTATAACAACGTTGACATACGTGGCAGTTACATTTGGCCAACTGTTGCTAATGGTAACAAATTTATTGAAAAGAAATAAGCTAATATGCTTCCACGAGAAACTCAGTAAATTAACGTGTACACAAATCATTTCACATGAATTGAGTGTCCCAATTGAAAATCGTGGCCAATGTCTAACTTGGATTAATGAAATTAGCGGAGAGTTACGCAAAGTTGGAATAGTTGCTATAGTAATTGCTACCGTTACAATTTTTACCACAATCTGCTCTCTTTGGCTTCATGATAGTTCTGCTATTATTCCAGAAGATTTCTCGTTAATTTTTATAATTTCGTTAGCAGTAGCTTCCATTAATTTCATCGCTGTCACAACTCTCTACATTTTTCACACAGTGTGGTTTGTTTTGTATATTAAATGGATTCACCTTCAATTTCGTATTCATTGTAGAAATTGTGAACAATCTCTTACCGGAACCGAATTAATTTCTCCGTGTAATAAAGATGTCCTCAGAAAGAAAATAAGCGGACATTTGAACCAGATATACAATCTTGAGGAAATTGTGAAAGAGTTCAATTCCTTATTTCAGATCCAAATCATAGTTTGGTTATTCACCGTCTCGTTCATTGTAATTATGCAGCTTTACTATATGATAGAGTCAATACAAGTAGGTAATTTCGCAGTTGTTCCAGCTTTAATTACGGTTGTGTTAGTTATGACAGGAAATATTTTCTATTTGTCAAATGCTGGATCAGAGTTCATGAGTGGGGTAAATGCGATGAAGTAAAGATTCTGATGAATATCAAATTGAAATAAATATGGTTAATTGATGGGTGTTAAATATCTTACTTCATTTGCAGGTGCAAGAAAATATGCAAGAAATCTGTGTATATCTTTCTAATGAGATTCTTTTAGCTGGACATTTGCCGGATTTATATGGCCAAGTAAAATGCACTCATGTTGAGCCTATTTATGAAATGTGTAAATTATGTTTGTGGATTTTTATTATTGTTTCTGTATTTATTGTTTAAGGTAAAAATGCTACATGAAAGAATCCAAACAAATCCTATTTCCATTTCACCGGGAAACTTTTTCGTCTTAAGCAGAAAAATGATGACATCGGTATAAAGATATTGGAATATTTTCAATTCAGTGTAAACTTGTATTCAACTTTTGTTCATTTATCTTTTAAAGGTGGCGGGTTTAATAACTACATACCTGGTAGTCACAGTTCAATTCAGAAGTGGAAATAATTCTTGCTCCTAGGTGAACAAGAGTAACATTGTACAAAATAAACAGCAGTTTTTTAATATGAATTTACTCCATTATAGAAGTTAGTTATTCGATTAATACCCTGTTCTATATGTAACGCAAACTTTAATACATCAAATCAATTATAATATAGTTGACTTGTCAAACAATAATATTAATTGGATTCTAACCCTCATGGGCGTATTTACTTTTACAAATGTTAGAATCATTATGAATGTTTACTAATAATTTCATTTATTGTTTATATTAGAATTATAATCGATTTATAAAAATAAAATGTCAAGTATAATTTGCGTCATCATTTGATTATAACAACATTATTGTCTCACCTTCTGACACAAAAGAATTATAAATCGATCATCGTTGGTTACAGAACATAAATATACAATAAAGTTGTCATCATGTCACCGAGAGTAAATTCAAACCTTGTCATTCCATTAAACGACAAAACAGTTAAATTACATTTAAGAAATATGTGTCGCCGAGCACTGTTTCTTAACCAGGTTGGAGGATTGGCTCCTTTAAAGTTGGATAACGAGAACAAATTACATTTTTCATTTTTCCACATTCCAACAATCATTCTCTACCTGCAGTTCATCATACAATTATTGTACTTGTATTGGTTTATCGCAACCTCTGATGACGCAAACAAAATAACAGTGAAATCGGAGTTACGGGAAAAGGATAACTTAATCCCAATACTCAGCACTACGTTAATAATCTGTGGCCAATTGCTTCTCGCTTTAAATAACCTTCTGCAACGGAACAGGCTCATAGTTTTTCACGAGACTCTGACAGAATTTTCTTGCAAATTGATTACCGAACCAAGCGCTTCACCTGTCAGAAACCTACCAAAGAATCAACAAATTGACAAAAACATTTACCTCCAGTGGATAAAAGATATTTCGATCCAGTTGACAAAAATGGGAAAGCTAGCAAGCTTTATTCTAATTTTTAATATAGGATGTGGCATTTTCTCAGTCATTTTTGTTGAAGCATCTACGTTGGCTCTAAGTGGATTTCCAATTTGGTATCTCCTGGCGGTCACAGTTGGTGGAACTAACTTCGTTGTGACCTCAGTGTTTTATGCATTTCATCCGATTTGGTTTTCCCTATATATTAAGTGGATTCTTCTAAATTTTCGCATAATTCGGGAAAAATGTGCAAATATAACCTCATACGGATCATCTGAGAAGGTTGTCTTGGATGCTACCAAATATTTAGAACAAATACACAAACTTGAGGAAATTGTCAGACAGTTTAATATATTGTTTCAGAATCCTTTTCTAATTTGGTTGTTTACAACCAGCTCGATTATAATCATGCAGTTATACTTTATGTTTCTGTCAATTCAAATTGGTTATTTTCAAATGGCGACTATGAATATATTTATCATTTTGGTTATTGGTGTAAACATTTACTACATAGCGGACATTGGGTCTGACTTTGCGCATCAGGTAAAAAATTGTGTTGAAAATGTATGCAAGCAGTTATCAGCTTCAAAATTGGATTCCTTTCCTTTAAATAATCAGGTAAGGATATAAAGTTGGCCTTTTAATTTGGCATTAGAAACAATCCAAATAATTGAAATTCGTTTGTCATTCTATTTGACAAAGGTCATTATGCTTAACGAAAAGGCGCAAGCAAATTCGATTGTAATATCGCCAGGTTACTTTTTTGTTCTGGGAAGAAATATGATGACATCCGTAAGACAAATATTAGCATACTATATTAAATGAATTGATGAGTTTATGATAAAACCATTTATATAAATTAAATGAACATTTACAATTTTTTCAGATGGCAGGTTTGATTACGACTTATCTAGTTGTTTTACTTCAATTCAGAACAGAGGACTCATCTTGTAGATGCGACTAATTAAGATATTACTGTCTTCGATTTTCCAATCATAATTTTCAGAATTATAAGCGGAAACTACGGAAAACACCCTTGTAAAAATAATTATGCGTTATTCCTATTGCTGTTTTATACATCTAACAAATATTTGTTAATTGTAAGCTAACATTCAATATTATTTTGTTTGATCGAGCGATCGTAATTAATAAATTAGTATGCTCCGTTGAGAATGGTTATTCCTATTGCTGTTTTATACATCTAACAAATATTTGTTAATTGTAAGCTAACATTCAATATTATTTTGTTTGATCGAGCGATCGTAATTAATAAATTAGTATGCTCCGTTGAGAATCGATAAGCTTATGCTCCATTATATCATTAATCTGCCAACATTTAATCGACACTGGTCGACCAAATAATAATCATGTCAGCAGAAATAAATTTCAACGGGTGTGTTCCCTTGAACAACCAAATTATTAAATTACACTTAAGAAATATGTGTAGCCGACCTATAATACTAAGCCAAATTGCAGGTTTGGTTCCATTAAAACTGGAAAAAGAAAATATATTACACTTTTCCTTTTTCCATACTCCCACAATTATCCTGTACCTGCAATTTATCATACAATTATTGTATTTACACTGGTTCATTACATCTGCGGATGCCGCGTCCAAAATAACAGTTAAGGAAGAACTACGGGAAAAAGATAATTTAATCCCAGCCCTTTGCTGTGCAACAATAATCTGTGGTCAATTATTTTTGGCTGCAAATAACTTTTTGCAAAGGAACAAGTTTATCCGTTTTCACGAAAAGTTGACCAACTTGTCATGCACCTTTATTAGCGAATTAAACATTTCCGCTATTCCAGCAAAAAATCAACAATATGCTAACAATATTTACTTCAATTGGATAAAAGACATTTCAGTCGATTTATCAATAATGGGAATGTTCGCAGTCCTCGTTCTCGCTTTGAATATTGTATGTGGAGCATTTTCATTCTTTTTTGTTGAATCGTCTACATTTACTGAAAGCGAGTATCCTGTTTGGTATTCTGTGGCGCTCACGGTCGCTGGTACCAATTTCATTGTGGCCTCAGTCATTTACGCATTTCATCCTATTTGGTTCTCCCTGTACATCAGGTGGATCCTCTTAAATTTTCGAATTGTTCGATCAAATTGCGAAAATAGAATTTCAAGCATGGAATCTGAAGCAAGTGAAACAGGTTTATTAGATGTTGCCAAGTATTTGGAGCAAATACAGCAACTTGAAGGAATTGTCAGAGAGTTTAATACAATGTCTCAAAATCACTTTATTATTTGGCTGTTTACTACTGGTTCTATTATTATCATGCAGTTATATTTTATGTTCCTGTCAATTCAAGTAGGATACTTTGAAATGGTATCTATAAATCTAGCAATTATTCTAGTAACTGGGGGAAATATCTATTATATAACTAGCGTTGGCTCTGAGTTTTCTTATCAGGTGAAGCATTGTGTTGAAAACGTTTGTAAGCAGTTATCTAAATCGAACATGGATTCTATCAGTTTAAATAATCAGGTAATAATATAAAGCCTTTATATTATTTTACTATCGATTCGAAAATATATACAGATTTGATTTATTTGTAATTTGTTTTGTAAAGATCATCATGCTTAATGAAAAAGTTCAAGCAAATTCATTCGTTATATCCCCAGGCGACTTTTTCGTATTGAGCAAAAACATAGTGACATCGGTAAGGAAAATGATAATAGAAAAAATAAAATGTTGCTTCGAATCGATTACGCAGGTATGAAATTATGTATATGTTCAATTCTTCCAGATGGCCGGTTTGATAACTACATATCTGATAGTGTTGCTTCAATTCAGAACGGACGACTCATGCCGCAGATGTGACTAATTAATATTTTGTTAGCTATAGTCACTTTTTTGTTTATTATAAAATACACTGCTGGTGTGCCTACCAAATAAAATTCGCAATTACTTTATCTACCGCCGAAATGGAAATTGATAAATTAATTTGCTCAGTAGATAATGGAGAAATAAATTTCCGTCCTCATTTAAATAATTGTTTCATAACTTAATTAACATTTCATCCAAAACTTGATCCATTTCTAACATCATCTCAACCTACCAAAATTATTGAACGGTCCAACTTCCAAATGTGCAAAGTCCTAAAAGTTGCGAAAGGGTTGAATACTGTTGTTGGATGTGTACAACTTCTACTGATGTACCAGGATTTATTTACCCGCTGATCGGTTGTGCAAACATGCATGCTTGTAGCAGCACTTTACATTTGCCATATCTTGTAAAGAGACTGAAATACTTATTCTACTTTAGAACGTACTGTTACATGAAAATATTGATAGATCGTTCCTATCAATTAAAACCTTTCTTGCGAGCTTGCCTATCATTGCAGTTTGCGGTATTGAATTCTATTCCATAATGATAACTTTCACAAATTATGAGCCAATAACCACTTCAATTTCCTTATCCACTGCCAAACAGCACACATTATTTTCATATACTATTCCGTATAATCATGACTGGTTTTGAAATTTGGAAGTTTTCTCTGACAACATTGCTACATTGTTTCGATAGGTATAGCGGAATATTCTCAAGATACGTTGGCCAGACCGTGTTGGCTGCTGACATTGAACTCGAACTAAAATAATATCGATCAGAGAAACATTATCTGCGGGGATCTGAAAAGGCATACAACCAACTTATTGTTAGTAAATTATTGCTTCCAAGGAAAATTATCTTTGCCATTCAAGTGTGTACTATTTTTTTACTGGATAGTTCACCTTTAGCTACAACGTTTGTGGTCCTAATTTCCCTTTCTTGAATTTTTGGTATATATTCGGTACATATACGGTTAACGTGGTATTGGTGTTGTAAAGTAAAGATATAATGATGGCTGAATTTTCTTTCGATTAATTTGATTGTGGAATGTTTTATATTATAGAATTTTCACATGCAAGTGTTTGTTATAATGTATCATAACAGAAAATTTTGTTGAAAATATATTGATGAAGTTGAGTAATATGGGTATATTAATTAATATCAATCATTAAGTAGTTTAAAAAATAATCCATCACATAATCGTCATAGTGAATTAGGATTGCACAATCCACAAAATGGCCAGTCCATAAAGTAATTAAATTAATGCATTTTAATAATCAAATGATTAAACATATGTATTCTGTTACAGATACTTGTCAAATGCTCATATATAGAAATACATTCAATTTTCTATATCGAGGATTGAAAATTTCATGTTAGGTCTAATTCAATCCTCTTAATTCATGTAAGATTAAACGAATCCCAAATAAGATTCCTATCGCTGAAATCCTATAATGGCATTTCTTACTATCATTGTACCTGTAGATCCCCAGTGGTTTGATGAAGGGAACATATTGTGTTTTTGCTCTCCTCCAGTTTTACCTTTTTGCATAAAAATTTCTAAATAAATTAATTATATGAAGTTGTTTGCAGGATTTATCGGACCTATGTAACCAATTAATATTGTTTTTTCTATAGTTCCATAATTGCTATAGTTCAAACACTCATCGCAATGAATACTTTGGAAACCACCCATCTGCAAAACAAATATTCATCTACGTAATAACGGGTTCTCACAAACTAAGTAGAACATATATTATTCTTTTACGATTTAATGATATCAACTAGTATATCTCGACCCTTCATTTAAATTATAAAATTATCATTCCATACCGAATGGAAAGAGAAGTCTTTTCATCAATTTGAATATTAGTGTCGTCAGACGCTTAACCCTTTTCAAAAATGTCTTCTAGTGACAAATTGGAAACAAATATGATCGAACAGTTTACTAAAACATTTCCCGAAAGGATCTGGACGAAAAGCCAACTAAGATTTCATTTAAACAAAATGTGTCGCGTATCTCTTGCATTAAATCAGCTAGTTGCACTGGTCCCATTAGGTTTAGACAAGGAAAACAAATTGCACTTTAAAATATGCCAGATGCCAACATTCTTTCTGTGCTTGCAATTTATGATTCAGGGATTTTACCTGCAGTGGTTTGTATTCAACATTGACAATAACACATCTAGAATGGCTAACAAAGAGCTAAAAGTACCTGATAATTTCATAACGACGCTAACATACACAGTAGTTTGTTCAGGGCAAATAGTATTGTCCTTGGTTAACGTCTTGCAACGAAACCAACTTATTAAATTCCACGAAAAACTGAACAAAATAACATCCGACTTCTTGTTACAGTGCAACGGTTTGCAAACTCAGTTTATAGAGTCGATTAATCATATTTCGGCAGCTCTGGCGAGAGTCAGACTATTTGCTATAGGAACTGTAACCATAAACCTGATGGCAATGATATCGGCACTTTGGTTTTCGGATGTGTCCTCATATGTCAATAAAGATTACTCTACTCTTACCGTCATCTCGTTTGCGGTAGCAGGCTATAACTTTCTTCTTGACACAATAATCTTTGTTTTTCATCCGATTTGGTTTTCTATGTATGTTAAATGGCTAGTGTTAAATTTTTGGATTGTTCGTACGAGCTGTGAAAATGTCGTTGGAAAAATTGGTATTATTTCCAAGTCCGAGGGAAACACTCAAGCAATTAGGAGCAGTGTATTGGCGTATCTCGACAGGATTCAACAACTTGAAGATATTGTGAAGGAATTCAATTTTATTTTCCAGAATCCAATTTTGATTTGGCTTTTTACTGTGTCCGCCCTGATAATTATGGAACTGTATTATATGCTGGTGGCAGTACAGAATGGTTATTTTAAAGTTGTTCCTGTAGTAATATTTGCTGTGCTGATTATGATTGGAAATATATATTATTTAGCAAGCATGGGATCTATATTTACAACCGAGGTAAGTCTTTAAACGATGGTGTCAAAATTTATTTATTTATTGAAGCATGTTTTAGTAATATTGATTTTGCTTATTAGGTTAATGGTCATATTCAGGTAATTTGTAGATGTATTTCGGATGTGGTTTCTGTTGCTGGACATTCGCCGGATTTACATAGCCAAGTAATTTTTGTGTTCCCCATAACTTGTTTTATTGGTAAGTTCTATCTAAATTTAAATGCATAAATTAACTCACCAAATTCTTTGACAGGTTTTGTTGCTGCACGAACGAATTCAATCAAATCCAATTGCCATTTCACCTGGTTACTTCTTTATTCTATCGAGGAAAATGATGACCTCAGTATTTAATAACCACATAATAATAATTATTTTTATTATTCTAATGAATTTTCCAGGATGGGTGAGGTTTAATTACGTATCTTTTGCAGATGGCGGGCTTGATAACTACGTATCTTGTTGTGATTGTTCAGTTCAGGAGTGATGAGAATTCGTGTTCCTGTTTGGTTGAGAATCATCCTTAATTTATTCCGAATACAATTGTCTCCTTAAGCGCTAAAATTTCCCTTCGTCCACTTGCACGCCCCTCGAATGTATTTAATTTATATGTCCTTATGTGACAACATATGTATATTAATTCATGTATTTATGATGTTATCCAGAAGTCCATTAAGAGACAGTCCTTACATGTCTACGATATTTTGGAAGGATAGCATCATATATGATTAAGCACCTCATTGTAATCTATAATGGAGTCACAGAAGAACGATTTATTATTCTCCCAGTTTATAATACTGATCTTTGCCATTTTAACATTAAGACTACTTCGGTGCTAACATTTTCACTTTTTCAGTTCATACCAAGCCTTGCTTATCTAATCGTCAATCATGACTTTGGATTGGATACTCACCAATTTTCACATATCCTGCAGGAATTAACAAGAGAATCAAAAATATTGCCAAAAGCTTTCAAAGTTACTACCTTCATCAGCAGTTTCAACCCGCAAAGATTTAACGAGATCTGGGATGTCTTTCCTAATTTAAAAATACTAAGAGTTTACGGCGCAAGTGGTGACTATAGTCAACTATATAATCAGGAAGACAGAGTAAAAGTATTTACTACATTTGTAGGTAGCCGTCACAGCAAAATGATGTAAATTTTTCAGGCTTGACTGAACAACACCAATTTCAACAGTTGTATAATATCCAGCGTTCCTTAATAATGTGCGGGGCATTTTGTGGAATGTAAAAATACATCTAAGCAGAGAGAATGTAGTAAATTCTTCCATCAAAAATAATTTGGTGTTCACCATACACCTGTATCTCATATCATAATTATATAATTTGTTTACGAAGACATGTTACAAAAACACTGTAAATAAAATATGATACAATGAAATCCGATGGATATTTTTATGCTTGGTGTAGTAGTAAAACGAATAAAGGTGTCCAAAGACTGAGGGCTTTTCTTCGTTATTGTGATAGATTTGAATAAACCATTATTGTTTTGCCTCTGTTTATAGCCAATAGCAAAAGAATGCGTAATACATAATGTATTCAAGAAACCAATTTTATCCCGAAAACTGACAAATACGTAATAATGCATAACAAGTTACCACACCCTCGTTTAATACTAGCACCATAAATTCACGTCGTTAAAGCAATAGGTCAACACGTGTGGTGTAGTTTTACGTAGATCGCGTGCCTGGATTATTATTTTGGTCGACGTAACCTTATTTTTGGTATACCATTCCAACCTAAATAATTATATCTAATAGGTACATTAGGCTGATTATGGCAACATGTATTAAATTTAGCCCGACTTACTTACAATAGTTGAATTCTTATATCATATTAAGTTTGGCGACGTTTTGCTACTCGGAGATGTTACGTAATAGCAGAAAGACTGCTTTCAAATTATTTATTAAATCAATTATTCGACGCTATGTAGCATCAAATGTTTTACCTAAGAAAATGTTGTGCAATTTTTGCCCTGTTGTAAGCAACGTAGTTTTTCAATTTATTTATTGATAACTGTTTACAGGAGATGGCAGAAGGGTTAGGGACGAAGGTAGGTTGTAGCCCATTTCATTTGAAGACATCTCGACACGGATAACGTTTTGTCACACCATCCGCTTCAAAATGCTAATTACAGCCAAACTTATTGTTGAGCTGGGACATAATTTTAGTCACCTTAACAAATTCAATATTGTTCCCTTAAGGTATCCATATATACTGAAAACATCTAGGGTCAGCGAAAATTCAGATGTTACGTACAGAATTGAAGAAAACAAAAAGTTTGTAAGATGGCATTGGAAATGTCATCTGGCAATTTTGGGATTCATGTCGGTCATGGGTGCTTACCAGCAGCTATTTTATGAAAATACGGTGCTTTTTTCGAGTTTCAATGGATTTAAAATATTTATTCTTCCACTGCTTGCAAGAACGGTTTATTCCTATTACAATCGTTCAATGGAATATACTGGAATTGTAAATAGTCTACTACAGTTTGAGGAAACATACGTGAAACCGGATCGGAACCTAGGTAAAAACAGAATTTTCCACAAAATTTTAACAATATTTTAAAACGAAAATGAATTATATTTCCGTGACCTAGTTGAGTTTTGGGCAACCTACCGTGCTGGAAAAGTGGAATATCTTCTTGCCAAAATGGTACGTTATAGTTACGATATGCTTGGCTTCACGTTTGGAATCACTGGCGGTCTATCATTTCAACCTTGGAGTGTTCTGCCTCCTATTGTCTTTCAAGATGTTCAAGAAATAATGCCTGAAATAATTCCTAAAGATTCCCTCTTCGTTTTAAACATGCTGAAGAGAACGCTGCTCACAATATTCCACTTTATTTGTTGGAGGACATATGCAAACTTTGCATGCCTTGGAATTTCTATTTTCGTAATGATGTGTACCTTCACATTGAACGGAATATTACTAACATTTCAAAGAAAATTGGAACAAACTAGAGAACAAACTGAGGATATAATTTGGATTGCAAAAATGTTTCGCAGAATACAACTCATCTCGACCATTTACAACGACGTTACTAAACGATGCATTTCTCCCACTTTTATTTGTATTTCCACGTATGGGTTTGTGGTTTGTGCATATCCGCTTATGTCAGGCGAGGAGTTTAACGTCTTCACCAAGATCATATTTGTGAATGGAATAATACTTGCGATTACAATCCTTTTTGTTTGTTTTCATTATTCCATGAAAGTATTCTGCACGAGCGATGAAATCATATCCTCATGGGCAGATGGACATGCTTTGAGGTTGTGTGATCGAAGCAAAGTCACATTTATTATGAGGCGAGAAATATTAAGATATTGGAAGTCGTTTAGACCTGTTAGGATTTACATGCTTCCTGGAAACTTTTTCGAAAGGGAAACGCAACTCATTATGTTTGGTAATTGGATTGACATTGTTGTTAATTTGGTATTGCTTAAACAGTAAACACGTAGCATTACAAAGTATTAGCTCACTTAGTAGTTATAATCTTGTAAGGTGTCGCTTTTCACAATTGTGTAATTGAAGGCAGTTAAACGGTTTTACAGAAAATACGTTTACTTTTGTTGTTGACAATTTACAACACGCGATACCTATTTGCAACACTGATGTGTTGGTTTTGGCGATCAAACATTGAATATGGATTAATAGCCATTGTTCGGGAACGACCGTCAATTTGCTTCGATTTTTAAACGAAAGAAAGGAGCAAAGTATTTTGCTTTTGTAAATAACTAATTACCTAAATTCTTTTATCCTGATCTTGATTGTGCTTGTGGCTAATAATTTAGTATTTGTACGGATATTAGAATATCCAGAAACATGTCCTGATATTGTAAACATATTTTATTAGCATCAGCTTACGAATCGTTTGGACTGAAGAAAGTGTCAGTTGAATTTGAATGATGGGATGCATGTTAATAAGTAAATTTATTAACAACAGTAAGGGTAATTATTCATATGGTATTCATTAGTATTCATACAAGTATTCAGGGTAAGTATTCATACAAGTAATTATTCTTAACCTGGATATACTCGCATGCCAAACGGTTATAACTGGCGATAAAATTGTACAAGCAAGTTTCATTTACTACCATTTTACGGTTGTCACATTACCTTAGATTATGTAATTAAGGAATATGAATTATCTATTCAACTTTTGAACTCACTATATCAAGGAAATGCTGTTAAATCATTCCCGCCAATTCAAATATTTCTTGCAAGCGTCCCTATCATTGCACTTGGCGATATTGTATTTATTCTATTCCGTTGTGGTAACTTTCACAAATTATGAGCCAATAAGCACTTCAATTTCATTAATCCATTGGTAAAGACCGCCAAATCATTTCATTTATCGTGAGTGTAATCATGATTAGTTTTGAAATTTGGAAGTTTTCTTTGACAACGTTGTTAGGCTGTTTGGTTATGTACAGCGAAATATTCTCAAGCTACGTTGCTCTGACAGTGTTGTCTTGTGACGTTGAACACGAAATAAAATCCCATTAATCAGAGAAGCAATATTTACGGGAATCTGAAAAATCGTATAATCATCTCCAGCTCTATTCCACTTTGGTGAACAATTGCTTTCAAGGAAAAGTATCTTTGCTGCTCAAGTGTGTTCTATTGGTTTTTAGCATCATTCTAGGTGCGATGTTACTAGATGGTCCGTTTTGACCTACAACGTCTGTTGCGGTGCAACTAATATCCGCATATGGAGTATTTAGTACATACTCAGTAATGGCTTTTGGCTACCATTTTCCTGGAAGGGCAAACAACATCAGTAAAAAGATACAGGGATATTGGATTAAATATTTGGTGAACTCTGATAAATGCATTAAATAGGAATTTGGCCGGTTGCTAAAATCAAAAATAGACATTAGGATATTAATAGGCAGTTTCAATTATTACGAAAAACAAATACCTCTAAATATTTTAGGCTTTATATTAACTCATACGGTGAACTTGGCATTGGTATTGTAACTTAAATAGTGAGGAAGATTTAATAATGATTAATGTTGTATGGTTTTATTTCAGTATTTCATTGTTTTAATATTAATTTTTTGATGCAAATGTGCATTATCAGAATCATAGGCAAACTTTCTATTAAAAATATTTTTGTAAAACATTCCTATTATAAGAATTTGCATTGTCATTTCCCACTATCATTGAATCATGTAGTTTTCGTAGCTCCCATGTGATCAAATACAAATAACAGATTGGGTTTTCATATATGACATCTCCAGTTCTACATTGTTGAATGCAATTATTCTAATCGAATTAATTATACTGATTGGTTTATCAGACTGACTGGTAGGTGTAATATAACCAATTAATAATAATTTGTCTAAATCTCTTGCCTTTGCCATAGCTAAACCATAAATATAATGATCATTTTGGAAAGCACTCTTTTGCAAAACAAATATTTAACCATATATTGACATATATTAATTGTTTTACAGAATTAATACCAGCAAGAAGTTAGTGTTCACCCTCAATTAATATTGTCAAATTAATATGTTTGTTTAAAGCGAATGAGTAGATACGCCTTCTAAATCATTTGTATAGTTACAATATGTGCACAAATAAATGGAATAAGTTACCAGATGAAATGCGTAATACTTTAGCAATGCCTAAATTTAAACAGGATGTTAAGAATTTTATAATTAATCAAAGAATTAGCAATGAAGAATGTGGTTGTGACCTATCTTGTATTGATGATGTAATTAATGATGTCAGATGTTTATATAATGAATAACCTCAACATTAATAATGCATTAGAATAATGAGATGAATGTATACATATATATGACCTCTGTATAAATGAACTAATTCCAAACAGCGTAGGATGGGGTGCTGTTTGTGTAGAATAAATAATAATAATAATAATTGTTTCATAGGCAACTAATCGTAAACCAAAATGTCATCTACTGACAAATTTCAAACAAATAAGAGCGAACAGTTTACTAAAACATTTCCCAAAAGGATCTGTACGGAAAGCCGAATTTCATTTAAATAAAATGTGTCGCGTACCTCTCACATTAAATCAGATCACTGCATTGGTTTCATTAGCATTGGACAAGGAAAATAAATTCCACTACAAATTATGCCAGATTCCTACATTTCTTCTCTTGTTACAATTTTTGATTCAAGGTTTTTATCTACAGTGGTTTGTTTTCAATATTCAATATTTCGCGTTTTAAGATTCCATTGCAGGGGGAACTCGGAAAGATAGTGGAGTACGTCGCGTAAAAAATTTACTGGCTTAAAACGCCCTGGCGTAAGCATTGTTGAAACCTTTCTCTTAAACAGACAGTTTTCAAAAGCAGATGTGTTTCGAATAATGTTTTTTAAATTAAAATATGCAGGTGAAACGTTAGCAGGATATACTTTATTTATCTTCTTTGTCCGACGTCTGCAAATATTTACTTTTAAAACCGATCCGAATGGTGACAATAAAGAAATGAAGGGCAGTGCAAGCATCGTTTACTCACCAAATCTATACAAGGTTATTATTACGGAAAGAAAATAACGGGTTGAACTAATATCATGTTGATTGATATATCTCTTGTAAATTTTACCAAACCTTTGCCATGCTCAAACAAATTCATCAAATTTACATATGTTATAACTGTATTGGATTTTGTTTAACTAATCCGTACTCGAGGAAGCGTTTTGGTGATGGGAGAATACTTAATTGGGGCTGATGTGATGTGTTGAAATGAAGCTTACAAACAGTTTTGATATATGTAATGTAAATTACTAGATTTACCTAAGATAAAAAACAAACTTTGAAATGCTAACGCCCCTACAAGAACTAAAATATAGAATATTTTCCATTCTATCAAATTAAATATTAAGTAAACGTTGGCGTTGCAAATACACTTTTAATTTTAAACGTCCTCTGAAATTGAGATCCATTTGTGTAAGCCCGGCAGAGAAATTTCTCACAATTGATCCTCTTGCTTGGCCAGGAATTGTATTACTTAAACTGTCACACGCACAATATTCTCTCATGCAGTATTTACAATGGAGCTTCGAGTAAACCCGTTTAAAGGAAAATTCACGATTAACTCTTTGTTGCATTTCCAAATAAGGCTTTTGGAAGTATTTCATCCAAAACTAAATAGGTTTATTCGGTGCTCAGAGCCAAACAAGTATTTCGATTTAAAGTCAAATCACTTGGATCTCAAGCAACATCACTTTGCTGAATGCATTAACATTTTTGTTCGTTCCTCTCAAATATTTCTCATATCTCAAAACGTCCTAAATAACGGTTCAAATTTTACCGGTGACAAAATCATACAAGCCTGTATAATAGCATTGACAGCATGGGACTGTCATATAAGCATAAAATTTTCTCATCAAGAATCCGGATCATTTACAAATATTGTCAATGCTATCCTCCAAGAAAATATTGTCAAGTGCTCAGTGCCCTTAAAGATTTTCCTATTTATTGTT
The DNA here is from genome assembly GCA_027743765.1 of Coecobrya sp. COE2. NCBI lineage: Eukaryota > Metazoa > Arthropoda > Collembola > Entomobryomorpha > Entomobryidae > Coecobrya > Coecobrya sp. COE2. Next base: position 9,308 of record JAHZMV010004611.1, on the reverse strand, counting down.
CCACTCATGAGTATAGGTTGCACGACACTGTACACAGCTATGATTTTGTTTACAGAATTTGAGCCAATATCCTCAATGAATGGATTACTTCCTTGCGGTAAGAGTAAAGCTGTCCGGTTTCTGATGCAAATTTTTATGGTCTGCTTTGAAGTTTGGAACGTCTCCTTGACAACAATGTTAGGCAGCTTTTTAATGTACAGTGGCATGTTTGGAAGTTACATTGCACTTGTCACACTAATTCTTGAGCTGGAACGAAAGACCATCCAATATGAATCATCGGAAAGGAATTTGATTTCATCGGCAAAATCTTTCAAGCAGTTGCAATTGTACACTGGCATGATAAATAACTGCTTTCAAAGTAAACTTGCACTTCAGCTCAAAATTAATTTACTTTTGTTTAGCATAGTCCAAGGCTCTATTGTGATTAACCAAGACCTTCGCGCTAGTTGTTCTACCAGTGTAATAATAATATCGACGTATGCCGTATTTTGTGCATATATTTGTATGGCGGTAGGTTACTATTTTCCAGGCAGGGCGAATGCAATTAGTAATGGAATATTGTGCAAATGGAGAAACGAATTGGAACTAACGCCACGTGGAAAATTTAAAAAGGAATTCAGAAAATTGATTAGATCTTGTAGGGAAATCAGGATAATGATTGGCGCAGTTAACTTTTACGAAAGGCAGACTGCATTAAATATTCTAAATTATTTGCTGACACAAACTGTAAACATGGTCTTGATGTTATAGAGTTACAAACTAATTTATTGCTAATCCAGTTGTAAATAAGTTTTCTGAGGATAACAAATTGTCATTCCAAATTTTTAGAAATATCACGACAATATTTGAATGTTACCCGCCTAGAAAAATTGTCAAAACATTAACTTTAAGAGAAGTGTTATCACTATTGCCAAATAAGAATTGTGTAAACATGAAATTAAAATATTTATTTAAATTCAACACAGGAGTAATTAATAAATAAATGTTTTTGACAGAATTGTTGCTCTTTAATTGGAAAAGTTACATTAAATCTGCTTTAAATTTTAATTAATAAAACTAAATTAACTGTTTCGCTTACAACAAAGTCTAGTAAGTTACGAGATGTATGTTTTTCGTAAAAATTTACAGCTCCAATAAAAATTCGGATATCCTTATTTGCTCGAATTTGTCTCAGGAAAACAAATCGAAACTGCCGATCTTTTCTCGTACACATCTTCTTTCCATGAAGCTGTCTCCAAAACGCCAAGATGTCCATGCTTATACAGTTTACGCTTCCAGGAAAATAGTATCCAAACATGACAAAACAATTAACACCTAATGCGGCATATGTAGCCGACATCAAAGCAGGAAATTAAGTAGTTGCTTGTTGTTGGCTATTCATGACAACAGTACCATGAGTAATTGCATCAAATAAAAGGAATGGTTTTAAAGGTACAGCTAAATGTTTCTGAAAAGTGGTATTTAGGACGGTTGTATATAGTTGGAGTTTTTGGAAAGATTTTAAGGATGCGTTGATGATGACCAAACATGACGCCTGTTGTGTATTTCACGCTTGGCGCCCATTGCCACTGTGAAAAGCGCCTTGTAGCTTGCAAATAGGATGCCATATAGTACATTGCAACCCATCAACATTACCAGCGATACAATCCACAGTTCGATAGAGAGTAAGGAAACCTTGAGCACATTGGACCATATTGGATAATTGGCGCTTAGAAGAGGACAAAATGTTGAGGAAATTGGTTCAAATTCGGTTAGCGTCACCGCAACTAACAGAACACCAGTAAACGGAAGACATAAAACTGGTACAATTAAACTATAAAGTCGCAAGAGCATGGAGGATTTTACCAAGTTTTCTTGAAACAAGGCATTCAAAAGTTTGACAAAGCTTGATGTATGGAACCTTACAAAATTTATAATTAAATGAAAAATATAACCAACCATTAAGAGTATACTAGTTAGCATAATTTTGTCGCCGTTTAGAGGTGTATGAGAAAGGTATCGGTTTCGGAACAAAACAAAGAATTGTGTCAATCGAAAGATTATATTTAACCATTCTGCTAAACGTAACGCGTGATATGCTATCTGCTGTTTAGTCTTCTCAAAAATGGTATCATGATCCAAACTAATTTGTATTGGGTTGAATCGTTTATGAAACACATTTATCAGTTGTATCTGAAGTCGAATAATTTGCTTTAATGACAACAAATTCTTAAATTTCTTTTGACTATTTTCCATTTTAATTTTTGGAGACTTCTGCTTAAAACTGAGTTCGTAACTTGTAACGTGAATGAAATAATAGCGTTGGGTCCTCCTACGCTTAATTCTTTTAATTTTGTATCTTTCAAAATAATCTCAAATTTGGTGGCTTCTCACTGAAACTATTTTTGTGTTGGAAATATTAGCTCTTGAGAATATCTTTGTGTGCATGAAGATATGTTTAGGCTCCGTAAATTTAAAAAAATATTTACTCAATTATTTCCAGCCTAGTTATGATTCAAACTACCATATACTTATTTCCAGAGGTATTATACTTCATCAGTTTTACGTCCAACAAAAATTAATTAAGTGCTCAACATACTATGTACGTGTTATATTTAGAGCAACCTTGACCGCATTCATAACAACAAATTATTTGGCTTTTTCCGTGCTAGAAGACTGCTTACAAAGATGGGCAAATCTTTTGAAGATCTCTTATTAGTGGCTCTAAAGACATACATATGAAAACTATTGTTTGAATTTGGAATTACTGGCAAACTACGCCAATGTTAATTACGGCTTGTTCTTTCTTGTTTTTGTAACACCTGCAACACAATAAAGGTTTTTCAAATTTCTCATGGGTATGCATAGTAGTTCGTTGACGTAGTAGGTACGTGCAGACTTATTTATTTACTCTTTCCATTAGTATGGTTTTTAGATAACCTTGGACTTGTTTACGAAAACCAGCAAATAATCTGTGTGGGTATACATGACATTTGAATTCATGGTAAAAGCAAATGCCATGTTCAGCTCATTAGATTTTATAGCTAATAAAGGAGAGGAGAATCCTTCCTGTACAAACAATCGTTTGCCTTTAAGCACATAAATCCGACGAAACAATTATGGCGATGCTAAAACATGCACATCGGAGAATCTTGTCGGAAGTAATATAAACCAGAAACTAGGCTATATAATAAAAAAGATTTGTTACGAAAATGAAACCTATTTTCAGAGAGAACAAACAACAATTGTAAAAATGAGTTTTGTACCGCAGTAAAATTTGTTAAAAATGAAACGGAAGAAAGTGAATACAAATGTTTGGATATGCTTTCATCAGGACGTTTTCCAATTAACCTTGCGTGATTAAACATATTCCATTGGTAGTGATTTAAAATCTTACAAGGATATAATGAAGAACATAAACATGTTTTGAAAGTTATGAGCGATGATTACGGAGATCATGGGATGAGATAAGACTGACTGAGTTCATTTTATTCTAATTCCACTCTTAACTAACTCCATAATTCATTCTCCTATAAAAGCCTAGCCTGTGAGGATAACATGTTTAATTTAGCTTACTTCTATATGAAAAAATACAACAAAATGTGTACAAAATCAGGCTTTCCATGAAGATGTTTCTTATATTGAGCTATATGCATGTGCATCGTCTACCAAGGTGAACATCCTGTTATAAGGACAAGGCATAACATCATTACTAAGATAAAATCATAAAACATCCGAATTAACAATCACATAAGCATACACCATGAAATTACTTAAAATTTGAGAGATAATATAACAACCTATATAATCAATTGGTAACTGTAATTTTCTCTGGGTGTATCCTAAATTTGTACCTAAACCATATTTCTTCGGTTACAGATTTTGTGCTGATATACTTTTCGGATTTTCGGATAAAATGATAAATATAGGTAAAACAACTATATTTTCTACGAAAGTGATTCTAATATGGTACTTAGAATATTGGGTATGGTAAGAATTTAAAAATATGTTTTCTGAGAACAAGGAATATAACATAACAACAAATTAAACATATTATTATAACATGGTTTATATAAGAACCTTAACTCCCGACACTACACCTCGGCATATCATTATTCATGTCAGAGCTACTAAAAGACCTAATATATTTATTGCTCCGCCTTAAAATTGTTATAATTTGCATAATGATTCAAATTGTATGAAACAACTGACAACGACCACTGATATTTAAATTCTTCCTTACAATTACGCAAATCACCTATTTTATTAAATCACCCACATCACTAAATTGACATTATCATTTTTTTGTATACGCCAGAACAAAGAAACATATTCTTCTTTCTCCAAGCTGATGAAGGCTTCGAAAATGAGGTGGTTTACAGGATTACCAATTTCTAAATTTTCCGTACAATATCTACTTCATTTTCAACTAAATTTAACAAACATATTTCACAGAAAATTGAATCCATTTCAAAAGTCTTCCAAACCCCACAAAATTTTAGAATTTCCTAATAATTCTCAATGTACCAAATTCCTTAAAATTGTTAAATTTTTGAACATTATCATTCGATCTGTACAAGTTTTACTTGTTTACAAGGACATATTCTCTCATCGATCAGTAATAACTGGAGATAAAATTGTTCAAGGAAATATTCTACTGCTAACACTTTACTCCAGTCATATTATTCTAGTTTTTGTTTCTCAGGAATACAAACTATTTATTCTACTTTTGAATTCCCTATTCCAAGAAGGTATTGTTAGATCATCGCAAACAATTAAAATATTTTTGGTGATTATCCCCCTTGTTGGAGTTGGCTCTATTGTACTGTATTGTGTAATTATAACTGTTACCGATTTTGAGCCAATAGCAGCTACAATTTCATTATGTATCTCAAAAAAATATCCAATAATATCCGCTTGTTTGAGGATTCTTATGATTGGTTATGAAACTTGGTATTTTTCCCTGACGATTTTGCTAGGATGCTTGATCATGTATGACGGGATGTTTTCAAGTTACGTGGCTCTTGCTGCATTAGCTGCTGATATTGAACTGCAAATAAAATCTGATCAGTATGTGCTGCAGCCGCACAGACAGTGCTTGAGGGAATCTGAAATATGTTATAATCATCTTCAACTCTACACCAATTTGGTGAATAACTGCTTTCAAGGAAAACTAGCTTTGCCATTAAAATTTGTACTATTTGTTTTTAGTATTGTTCAAGGCACAGTGGTACTGGATGAGAGCCTTCGTTCAACAACTTCTGTTCCAGTTTTTTTAATATCGACTTACGCCGCATTTGGTACATATGCGTTTATGGCTGTTGGCTACTATTTTCCTGGAGAAGCAAATGATATCAGTAAACGGATTTTGGTCGCTTGGAAAAGATGTTTGGCTAAATGTGGGAAATTTATTAGAAATGAGTTTGGTAGACAGGTAAAATCTAAGAGGGATATTAGAATTTTAATCGGCACAGTAAATTATTACGAAAAGCAAACATCACTAAATATTCTAAATTTTCTTGTAGTGCAAACGGTGAATTTTGTGTTGGTGATGTAAGATAAATTAGTGATCCTGAAATGTAGTGGTCTCTAAATTATGCAAAAATTACTTTCATAATTAGATTAAGTGATATACAAATGTTAAAATATTATTCACAAATATCAGCAGATTTAAATTTTGATACTGTTAAATGCACAAATCTCCCAACACATTCACAATATTGAACAGAAGCATATTGTTAAGACAGTCTACTAATCTTAAGGATTTTATCAATATCAATATACCTCAAACCAGAGATAATAGAGGCCAATATGATTTCTTCTAAGATGCTCGATATTCCATAGTCCACAAATATAATTTTGTGGACTATTTTGTGACTTTTTCCTATTTTGTAGCCATTTTACCTCTTGACTAAAATTTGTTTCTTTATTATACCATAAGCTTGCTTTTCGAAGGGATGACTCGTCTTGTGTTTTCGGGTAGTAGCCAAAATCGTAACAGGTATTTACAAGTTTTGTGACTCCTTCATATCATGAATGTTTCATTGGGAAAAAGCTGACAAGCAATGAAGATAAATTGATTAAGACTAGGCAATGGCAGTGAAACGTTCTGTAGGACTTTTTTCATTTTCTGTACTCTTGTAGGAAATATATTTATTTACATATCGCCTCCCTTAAGATTAGCCAGTTAACTTTGTCATATTTACAAACCGTTTGATTACTTGCGTATGTACAATTTTTGCAGAATAGAATTACTGAGACATTTATAATTAAACTGTCAAATAAAATCAATTCTTATATTAGTAAATTTCGCAACATGTTAATACAATAATTGTTCTGTTGAAAATAATCATTCTCATGTGGTATTGTTGCTGTTTGTATTAAGTATTGAATTAATGAATACTAAATCTGGGAAATCTTTCGTAAGACAAAATACAAAACAAATTATTACGTACTGGTAAATCACATGGAAGAAAATTATAAAGGAACGTTTACGTTTAACATTTGTGTGGTAATTAAGCAAGTTATCAAATTAAGGAAAAGTTTGGATGCTGCCTGGGCGTATCATTCTATGGTATTTTGTGATACCTTTGCACCGCAATAAAATTTCCTGGAGTGGTAAAATTTACACAGATATACCTTTTAGTAGTATCGGATGAAATAATTAGTATGCATAGAAGTTATCATCCTTCGCAAAACAGTCGTACAATCTGTGTATATAACATCGTTGGCTACCATAGGTGTTTAATAAATTGCAACATAAATATGGTGGAACTGGGGCGTAAATATTTGTGTTTGCTTCTGTTTGGTGGAATATACCACATATAATTATTGATTTCATTGTAAGGAAGAAATTCCAACGTATAATCTGCTATATAATTTGGTAAGAACTAACTTTGAAAATAAACAAGAAACGCTTTAAACAATGTCCTTAAAAAGGTCAAGCATTCGGGTGAAATCTTTCTATCGTTATACTCGACCAGTATCTAAATCCGGGTAATGAAAAAGAATTGCCTAATAATAAATCTGGGTTATATTTAATAATATCTACTGGTTACTACATCTCTGGAATATTTCACCAAAACTTAAAACTGAAATAAATATGGAGCGAGCCACAAACCGCATAAACACGCAATTAACAATTAATTCGCTTTTTCACTTCCAACTGAAAATGTTTGATATTTTCTTTTCGAAGTTTAATCCATTTGCTGGGTCAACAAATCCAAACAAAATTATTGAGCATCGAAACAACCCAAAAATATTCAGAAATCTACGCATGGCCCAGGTTATAAACCATTTCATTAGAGCAGTTCAAATATTTATTATTTTCAACAATATTCATTCCCACGGTGAGAAACTTAACGGCGAAAAAATTGTACACTTAAGTTTCATGTTAACAATTATGGTGTTTTGTAACCTGAGCACATCCTTCCTACTGGCAAATGACACTGAGTTCGTACCAATTATCAATGTTTTGTTCCAAGAAAATCGAATAGTGGAGTCTAAACTCGTCAAGATTTTTGTCTCAACAATGCCAGTTGTTACAATTTTTGGTACTATATTATACGTGATTATGATCCTTTTCACAAATTATTATCCGACATCCGCAACACTTTCTTGGTTTCTCTGTGCAAAATATCCGGTACTCAATACCAGTTTTAAAATCATCCTTATCGGATACGAAATTTGGAATTTCACCTTGACAAACTCAGCATCAAGTTTGGTAGTATTTGGTGTCATGTTTAACAGCTACGTTGCAATTTCAATTTTGGCGCGAGGAATTCATCAGGAGATTAAGGCATATCACAGTTCACCCAACAAAAATCTTTTAGAATCTTCAAATTCTTACAAAAGATTGCAACTCTACACAACTGCCGTAAACAACTGTTTTCAAGACAAATTAGCACTTCCTGTGAAGCTCATGTTTCTCAGTTTTAATATTACTCTTAGCACAACTCTAATTCATAGTAAACTTCGCGAAGGTACTTCAATAAGTGTGCTGGTAATGTCAGCATTTGGCGTTGTGAGTTCTTACGCAGGTATGGCAATTGGCTACTATTTTCCTGGAAAAGCGAATGCTGTAAGTCAAAGGATACAAATAAAATGGAGAAAAGTCCTTGGAAGTCTGATTGTGATGAACGACGCTAAGTTCAGGAAAGAATTCGAGAAACGAATGAAGGCTTATAGAGACATCAGAATAATGATTGGTTCTGCGAATTATTACGAAAAATCAACTGCATTAAATATTATTAACTTTTTGCTTCTCCAAACGGTTAATTTGATTTTACTCTTTTGAGCGGATTTAACAATGGTGTAGTTGAATAATTATTTTAAAAATTGGAAAAAATTATATTTTGTATTTTATATGAGCATGTCAATTCCGTTCTTATAATAATAATCAGTTTAGAATATGCAATGATCATTTAATATAAAAAAATATACTCTAAAATTTTATGAGCGAGTGAAACAGCTTCTTACGACTACATGTAGTAATTTGAACATTCTCAGGGCGTATAAATCAATTTTGTTTCCTGTCACGCTGTGTTACGGAAATCACATTTCTTCCGTTGTTGGTGTGGCGCCGTTACGCCCTTTTGTTGTTTTTGTTGAAATATCAAGTATAAGATAATTGTAATTGTGTACGTAGTCATAACATTAACATAAAATATTTACATTGCAACAGTTATTTAAGAAGACCCTTACGGTTGGAAGAAAATATCTTATGCAAACTGCAAACGCCTGCTACGTGAAGTTAAATCACGCCCAATCCATGTAAACAATTTAATGACAGAAACGTGTATGATCAGTTTTAGTGTAGTTATAAGGTAAGAAATGGTCATACTTACTGCTATAACTTGCAGTGCTAACTAGTTTCTGCTGAATTATACCTATAAGATAATAAATGATCTATTAAATTACTTAACAAACTGTAAAGACTAAATCATTTCACTCAAATCAAATCACGAATTTCTTTGTCAGTTGTTAGCTAACCTTTAGTTTGTTAGTGGTTCTTTCACTTTTGTCAATGACGCCCAACGAAATGGAGTCGTTTACAGAAATATTTAATCGCAATTTTTCAATCAAGTCACTATTACATTTTCAACTGAAACTGATCTGATGAATTATTTCACAGGAATTTAAATCCGTTTGTGAAATCATCCGAGCCAACAAAGATCTTTATGTTTAAACAACTTGCAGATTACTAAATCCCTAACAGTTGCCAAATGGTTGCCAAATGGTCAAAAATACAAAATAAAGGGTGTGTACTAATTCCTACGACAAATTTGCATAAGAGATAAGAACCTCAAGATAAAAGATATCTGCATAAA
>JAHZMV010004610.1:0-80998 GCA_027743765.1 Coecobrya sp. COE2 | reverse complement strand
TGAAACGGACCTTGGGCATCAAGTGGTTTCTCCAAATCAATCTGGAAAAAATAATTATAAAGCAAACTGCAAATCCAGCAAACTATACATTTTACATTTTCTTTCTTGACCATTCAACCCCAACCCAGAAATTCAATACTCATGTATGTACACTAAATGCAGTTGTATTTACCTTGACAGGATCTATGTTTCGCTCGCTATTAAGGAATTAGCAACATAATACAAAACAGTTATAATCAATGATCATTATCATTACAAAATCTTCCGGTCCAAAATCCAAAATCTTACATTTTCCCCACCCCGCACACTTAAATTCTGTCTTTATAAACATACCGAAGGGCATCCTCGATTCCCGACACCGATAATTTCTTGCACTTCTTCTGACTTATCCAATATCCCAACCGTTTTCTAGTTTCATCTGACATATTTGCTAATCTTTCTTCCAACCCAACTTTGTCGTCGTGCAGGCAGCCGTCGATCCAACATCAAACTGGCAATAAGCCCTCCGACTTATTTTTAACAGTCAGTCTGCAAAAAAAAATTAAACAAAAGAACCTCAAAAAATCATTCATCAAGTGGCCAACAACAAGTGGGCTCTCATATCCCATCCTAAATCATTCATTAAACCTGTCATATTTTAATCATATTTAACTGAACCCAAGGATCACTTTATCTTTGTCAGTAATAACATGTTATCTTCAATTTGCCAAGTGCCATGTCCAGAATCCCATCACCATTAACTAATTCTACTAACTCTCCATTTACTTCTAAACCACACATTTTGGATTTATAACAACAAAAAACTCAAGTTTTATTATGAACACTAAACTTAATTGCGATTAACTCTGAAAACACTCTTCAGACTTAAATGCACTTTTTCATGCACCTTAAAACCCACTTCACTTTATACGCTTGTTTGTTTATGTCAGCTCAGCTGGGTATCTAAATTAAGACCACCCACGCACACGTCTCTCGTATGACGTATCTTGAAATTTATGACATGACAGCCCAAAAAAAAGTCACAAAGATCCATTCATCTCTCTCCACTCACTACAGCTGTTTTTGACCTTTCAATCTTAATTACTTACTCACCTGAGTAATTAGTAAACTAAATGAGTTAATGTATTTACCTGATGATGTCAGCTGTTGAAAATGATGATGTTTCACAATAATCTCCATTATAATTCGCTTGACAAACTAACAAAATATTATTATTATGCCCATTAATATATTTTCAATGTCAATGTCTTCATGTAAAAAAACCGTCTTGTATAAAAAAGTACTCATATAAGAGGCATGTCTGTCTATACAGAGCAGAATTTCAAGTGCAAAGATTCATATTTCACACTTGAGTTCACATATCCAGCCAGAAAGCAGAATTTTGACAAGGCAAAGAAATATGTTATAAAAGCAGCTTTGTAGAGAGTTTATTGCAGACGCTAGTTATCTTTTCTACGCACTACTACAACAACTACGTCTTAAGAAAAAGATGTGCGTGTTTATGATGAGTTAGATGATTATAGTTATTTGATGAATGACCAAGAAAAATTGAAGCAAGCATTCAGCAAGAAAACTATATAGAGTAGTAGAAGTAGTAGAGAAACTGAAAGTAAAGCAGATAGCAGTATAGTAATATGGCAGCAATTGATAGTAAAATTGGCAATAAAATGTATGTTACATAATGACTTAATGACCCTCATTAGCATATAATTAAAGGTTCACAGAGTTCTTCTCTGCTGCTAATTCACAACATTTTAAAGATGATAAGAAAGATGGCTTTAATTATGATGGGACTTTCAGTTAAGATTTCAGATTGAGATTAAATTATAGTAAAAATACCTTCCTAAATACGAAGTAGTATAAAAAAGCATTAAATTAAATAATTTAATCATAATTTATATCTATACTCTTTAAAAACGAAAATGATGCTTTCCTATTTTCTATGCATGTATATTTTTTGCTAAAAATGATAATTATTTCGCTTAATTATACATACCTAGAAGAAGGAGAAGAGATTAATTAATTTATAATTAGATTAAACTGGATAATAAATTATAGTATAGTCTAATAGCTAGAGTGAGTGTATGGATAGAGGAATCCAACAGGCAGCTAGAGAGAAGGCGGAGCTACAAATTCAAACGGCGAGGGAAGGAAAAGAGAAGACAACCGACCACAAAAAAGTTCTCAGACAAACAAAACAACTCATTCACTCATGCATGCTCACTACATCCGTTGTGAACAAAAAAGCTTCAAACTGACAAACAAGAGTGATTAAAAGTAAACAGTTAAAATTAAACAGAAACAGAGTTGTAATATATAATGGGGTTTTAGTGATAATTAAAGTAATTAAATATTGACATTTATGTCAATATCAACAATCCAAGCTGACTAAATGGTTTGAGCTGTTGTTGTTGTTGAAAGACAAGTTTGCATACAAAAACGAAAATTTTTGTGGGGAAAGCAGTTAGTTAAATGTTTTGAGGGTAGTTAAGTCATGATCATCGTCGTGTTAACAGTGTGGTTAGTAAACTGTTAAAGGAGTTTATTTTGTCGACTTTTGTGTGGGTTTTGGGAACAAAATTGAGGTTGCTAGCCGGAAGGGTGTGACCTGACCAGTGACATTTTTGGGAACCTGTGGTGATTTTGAAGTTGTTTTGGTAAAAAGTTGGATTGTGTCAGCCAAGCGTCAAAGGTCAAGGGTGCCTTCTGTTGTTGTTGTTGAAAGACAAGTTTGCATACAAAAACGAAAATTTTTGTGGGGAAAGCAGTTAGTTAAATGTTTTGAGGGTAGTTAAGTCATGATCATGGTCGTGTTAACAGCGTCGTTAGTAAACTGTTAATGAAATCTGTTTTTGTCGACTGTTGTGTTGGTTTTTTGGGAAACAAAATCGAAGTTGGCAGCCGGAAGGGTGTGACCTGACCAGTGACATTTTTGGGAACCTGTGGTGATTTTGAAGTTGTTTTGGTAAAAAGTTGGATTGTGTCAGCCAAGCGTCAAAGGTCAAGGGTGCCTTCATTGGTAAGTGTTCGAAAACTTGTAATCAACGTTGACCGTTAAATCTGTATGGCATACGGTTAATGCGATGTACTAAAAGAAATACGATGTATGGCATTTTGGGGGAATTTTGAACGAAAGTTTGGATTTTGCCAGTTAGGCGAAAAGTTACAATTTTGTAGAATTGGTAACTTTCTGCGTGTTAAAGAAACTGACAATTATACAACTGTATGCGCAGTAAAATTGGTCACTGTCAACGGAACTATTGTGCTGTATGGACAGTTCCGTTTATGCAGTTAATTTGTAATTGTGGTTGTATGCGTATAGACATGCATACGCTTTGTCTCTTTATCGGACATTTTATGCACATTTTGATTGATAGTTTGTATGTAATTGTAATTAAAGTTTAATACTAACCTAAAATTTTGTTTTTGATGTTTTAGATGGTTTTTATCCCCAGAGCGGTAAATACACACAGCGGCCAAAATGAGGGACGACGAGTTTAGCGTTTTGGAAGGATTTTATGTGATCCATGAAACGATTGGACAAGGTGGCTTTGCCAAAGTTAAAAAGGCAACTCACATTCTGACTGGAGAACGTGTGGCAATAAAAATTCTGGATAAGCTGGCACTTGGGGTAAAGTTTTTAATGACTGACATTTAGTTTGTTGTATGGAGGTAGGAATATCTGTCAAGGTGTAATGTGTATGCCAAAGAGAGGACATTGATTTGTAATTAAGGTTACTTGTGTGAAAGTAGATAATGAGGCTCCATATTATACTGTTATATGCTGGATACAATGCAACTGGCATGTCTTATCATCATCGTACAAAAGCATATTACATAGGCTGTAAATTAGGTACTATAATAATGCGCATAAAATGAACAAATCCCATTTTATTCCATATAAGGCCTTACTGATAAGTATACTCCAGTATTTTTATCCTTATCGTGAATCACGTTTTATTTGCTTTTTCTTTCCGGAGTTGATTGAACATGGAACAGGATGAGAGGCAGCGAACTTGAATTTCTGATAACAGATTAGATAATATTTTTGTGTAGTTATACCTTATGATGACTAAAACTTGTATTACTTGCAAGTAATGAACTGAGTATAAAAAGAGTTATGAGATGACATAACAAAATACTAAGTTTAAACTAGTGCCATAATATTCTTGTTTATTGTAGTCGTTTAGGTCGTATTATTGTAATTTCATGTCATGTCATGAGCATATATCCAAAGTCCATCATTTTAACCGCTTACGCCTCTTCCTGTTTCAAATTGTGGGACATGCAGGTTGATTAGTCCTTCCTAATTGATTACGACCGGATTTTATGCATTAAAGTGAATTTTTATTAGTATTTATCAGAAATTCATCATAAATGACTATGTATAATGGAAGGAAGTAGTATATAATGTAATTATTTTATTTCGTTTCGGCGTAACTTACCACAGAACTTTTGTCGTCCTTGTAATTGATGCTAGATTTCTAAATTACCAACAAATCAATGCAATGAAAATTAATGTTTAAAGTCGAGGTTTCAGTAAACGGAGTGATTGTGATTGCTAACGTTCTTTAAATGCTGTCGTTAACCTAATAATATGCCACATGCATACATATAATTTTATGATCAATGATGAGATGCGAAGAAATAACTATTTCTTTTAGATTGCATACAAGAATCCCAATATGTAATTTTAATTTTATTACACAGGATGATTTGCCACGAGTCACCCAAGAAATTGAGACGCTTAAATTTCTTAATCATCCACATATTTGCCAAATGTATCAAACGTTCGAGACTGAAAGGAAAATTTTTATTGTAATGGAGTATTGTCCAGGTGGTGAGCTTTTTGACTACATTGGTAAGTCTACATGTAATAAAAGTGGGATTTAACATAAATAATGACCTGGTATTCAGTTAAAAATTGAATTTATCTTGGTAATTCTAGTTCAGAGAGACCGCCTGACTGAAATCGAAGGTCGAAGAATATTCCGACAGATTGCTTCTGCTGTTGCATATTGTCATAAAAAAGGAGTTGTGCATCGAGATTTAAAGCCGGTAAGAATTCAAACAAGTTTTTCGTAAATTAAAATGCACAAATCTCATACTTTTTTCTAAATACTATGTAACTTTCTCCACACTTTCACAGGAGAATATACTACTGGATTCCGAAAATAATGTAAAGTTGATAGACTTTGGACTATGTGCAAGTACTCTTAACAATCGGATGGAACTTGAAACTTGCTGTGGGTCACCAGCATACGCAGGTATGATTATAAAATGAAAATGACACAGAGATTTCATGGATTATGTTGCTTCAATGCCTTTTCTCTACTGTTTTCTCTCTCTCTTAATTTTATGATTTTATTACATTTAGCACCTGAGTTGATAAAAGGGGAACGATATATTGGAACACATGCTGATATTTGGTCACTTGGAGTTCTTTTGTATGCACTTCTGAATGGTTTTTTGCCTTTCGATGATGCCAATTTGAGCAACCTTTATAAAAAGATTCAGGTAAATTATTTGTTATGATTTTCATGATATTTTTTTGATTTTGATTTTTTGTATGATGATAATTTACAGCTTGGAAAGTATGAGGAACCTCGATGGTTGTCTGAGGGCAGCAAAAATATATTACGTTGTATGCTCCAGCTGGATCCCAAGTATCGGTTGTCTGTTGACCTACTGCTTAATCATACTTGGTGCCAAGAAGGGAACCCAGATCCATTACCTATAATTGGGGTCAATGATTCGGTAAACTTAAAACATTTTTGTAAACGTTTCATTATGTAGACTGAATCTATTTAAAAAAATATTTTCTGAATGTATAATTGAGATAACCGTTTAATTTTCAGGTTCATACTACTCTTGATGCTGATGTAATTCGTTTAATGGCAGTAAATATTGGCGTCAAGTCAGAAGTTCTAAACTCTCGTCTTGGTTTATTTAACTATGCCAAATACGATTTAGCTACTTATTTTCTTTTATTCAAAAGAAAGCAAAAACTGGGATTGCAACTCTTTCGGCGTTGTGGAATTCACATTGACAGGGTATGCGGTTCATCGATTACCTAATGACAATAAGAGGGTTTTTGATCAATTGGTTATGCTCATGTAATATATTAATTTGATTTTAAATGATTTTATCCTGTAGATCTTCTTTTCAAACAATCGTATTCAAAAATCACTGGAGTCAGAGTTTTTGGCTTGTGATGATGATGCTGACTTGATTCCAAGTACACCGTCGCGTCATGTGTCAATGGAAGGTGGGCTAGACGATAGTAGCTTGTTAACAATGGGAAGTCCCAAAGTACCTACCCCAACGGTAGTAGTGGACGCACTGGAAAACAAAGAAAATGTTGATGTTTTGGATTTCGCCAGACCGAAAGTGCCTACGCCAAAGAAGCCAAAAATGCCTGCTGAAAGTAAGTAGACCGTTGAAAGGAATTGAAGATTTCATTGGCTAAATATTTACGATAAATTGGTGATTTTCTTTATGATTAATATGGAATTTTTTTTATTTGCATAGACATCGGAGCAAACAACTTATCTCCTGCTCGGTCCGCTGACAGCGTGTTTCCTGAAGCTTATAAAACGCCAATCAGGTGAACAACATGTATTATTGTAGCTTGTTTTCAGTTCAGATGATGGTGGGCGAAGTTAATTATAATTCCTGTTGTGTGAAATTAATTTAAATCAGAAATAAAGCACCATCGGCTCAACAAAGTCCTGGAATGCCTAGTCCCGCTCGAAGGAAGGTTTTGGGAAGTTTGGAAAGAGGGTTGGACAAGATGAAGTTAATTCTTACTCCCAGAACTAACAAAGC
This sequence comes from Coecobrya sp. COE2, assembly GCA_027743765.1. Lineage (NCBI taxonomy): Eukaryota > Metazoa > Arthropoda > Collembola > Entomobryomorpha > Entomobryidae > Coecobrya > Coecobrya sp. COE2. The sequence goes on along the minus strand of JAHZMV010004610.1, from coordinate 74,170 downwards.
CAAGAAATTGAGGACAATCGAAAATCCTATAAAGGTTTGTATATTCTTATTTCAATTTTAAATGTAATCTTTTTCTTAAATTGAAGTAAAAAATTTATATGCAACATTTTTCCTTGTTTAGTGTGCCCATAATATTTCCACAACTGCAAGTACAGATGCGGACGCAGTTATGGCAGAGTTGAAGGCTTCTCTAGCAAGTATAGGAATTGATTGTGTACAAAAGGGGTAAGCTTATTATTTTAATAAACACATCAAATACTCAACACTCATGCAGGGAGTTAAAACACAATATTAATTGGATTGGTAAATGTATAATTATTTTTGCAGATATCGGCTTGTCAGCAAAATGGGCCATGCCGTCAAGTTTGAGTTGGAGGTAGTATTAATAGAATACTTGAACGTGATTGGAATTAGAAGAAAACGACTTAGCGGAAACGCTTGGCAATACAAAACCGTTATTGAACAGGTTTTGTCAATGACCGGTGTCTGCCAGGCTCCCAAGAAGAAAGTGCCTTTGCAGACAATGGTCTAAATTCAATTTGCTCTCTATTAACTTTATATTTTTAAAACATCAGTAAGCTATTTCTTGGATAATGGATTGCTTGCATTCAAACGGTATACCCAATTTTTCTTTCACTTTTCATTTCATTCGGATATTTTTACGATTGCGTGTGGGCGTTGACCCAAAAAAGATTATACATTGTACAAAGCGTTATTGTTTTATAAATTTTTCATTTTGTATACTATTCATTCAAAGCGTCTTAATGAAAACTTCAGCTATGTCTGTTCTGAGTTTTCATGTTAAATAGACAAATAAATCAAATACACTTATATGCTAAACTAATACTTTTTGTGTGTTTCTTTATCGGTGCGGTGGTCAGTAACTGGCTTATTCAGTCATTTCATTTTAAATAATATTAAGGATGGAAATCATCGACAAAAATAAAAGTTGGTTTTTTCAGCTTTGGATCATTTTGTGTGTACGTTTAATTGAGCTTCATCTTTCAAAATAGCATTGTATAAGTATATTAAACAACAAAATTTTTAGTACGAATAAATTTTATATCATAATTATGTTCATCATATAAAATCAATAACATCATCACCTGAGAGGATTAGCTTTTTGTGGTATATAAATATTCTTTAGATAACGAAATAGTTTTTTTTGTATATATGCGATAAAAAATGCAAAGGTTTCAGCTTATGTAAACTACATGTAGTTCTTTAGCTTTGTTTGAATTACTAAAAGTAAAAAAAGTAAGGATACCAGCTATATAGATTGACACATTTAAAAAATGTATGTATTCTCACAAATCGGTATTCTACTACGGTTTCAGTATTTTAAAAATGAAAATTGAATTTAAAATGAGACCATATGATAACAACCTTAATAATGAAAAAAGCTGTGCGCTTTTTTAAATAACATTAATTACCTGAAAGTATCTAGTATTGCAGGGGGGACATCATCGTTTCATTTTTGAATGCGATTGAGTTGACAAAAAATTGCGAAAAAATCTAAACATTTCTCTCATTAAAATTATTGCAAGTTATTGAAAATCAGTAGGATTTTAGTTAATTGCTGTAATAATCTCTTAAATGCAGAGTGGTAAAAATGGCAATGTAAATTATAAGAAAAATCATCATTATAGTCATTATTTTTTGCAATGTAGATTATACAAATGACAGAAATGTTAAGTACATCTCTCTGAACAAAATTTTGCTTTCTTTCCCAAAAAATGATTGACATTCTCTCTGCTTTTTTGCCACAAGGGCTATTCGATAATAATAGGTAGAATCAATATATTTTGTCGCGTTGTAAAAAAAAGATGAAGTCTTTCTCTTGACATTATTTTTATAAGCAAAAATGGAAACGTGTTGCTCAATCTCGCATGTAAAAAAATTCAACTAACTTTTTTGTACCTCTTGTTTTCTTCTAAAGTGTTTCTACTCTTGGTTGAAACTGAGGATTCTATATAAAGATAATTTTTTCTATACACACTATATAGTTTGCTACTACAACGGTTTTTAACTGATTTTTTAAACAACTATTTTAATAGCGACAACAACGACACAAACTACACCTTTGCCGTTGTGTGTAAAGTGTGTGTGTGTATGTGTATAGCAGTATTAGGTCAATAATTAAATATTGTATATAAATCGGTTTTTTACATTACATTAAACATTTACATATATAAAGTATTTTTTACAGTGTACAATGTCGTTTTGTGGTAGACAGAAAATATTTACATTCACAAATATATATATTCTTTACGATTACACCGAAAACACGAGTCGTTTTTATATATAGACGCATCACATACAATATTATCTACAAGAAGACACAGGCTTATGTATTTAAATATGATGTACATTTTTTATGTAAAGATGTATTTATTTATATTGTTATAAACAGTTAGCAATATATAGTAACAATAAATCATGATTAAATTGACGTATCATATTCTAATTGCTATTATTATCATGTTGATACTTCCTATTACAATCCATTTTTCCTTGCTCAATTATTACTTTCCCTTCTTGGGAGAAAGTTGTTTTGTCCGTGTGTATGGTTTGTTGTAGCGAGTGTGTAAATTGCTATATAAGATGTATGTTTTTTTGTATGCATGCATACTTTACATAAAAAGTCAGACACATTTAATACGATAATTGATGATGATAATAATAATATTGAATTGGTTAAATAACAAGATTAATTTTCAATATTAGTCCACATAATATAATAATAATAACAACAACAACAATATAGTAAACTGTTTGTAATTTGTATAATATGAATATGATGAAAGTTAAACCAATATAATATGCCTAAAGACTAGGATGGCTGATGACGAGCACCGCAGAGTGCACAGGATGTTGCCGCACGATGACATCCTTCGCATGGGAGGTACAAACACAAACACGGGAGGATGAGAGAAAGCAGCCCTAACGCTAACCATCTTCTTGTACAACGATGATGTCTTAAAGCACACGGATGTGGAGGAACGTCCCCTTCAGATCCTGACAGACAATGGTACCTGCGGATTTCAAACGATGATTACGTAAATGTATACGGGGTTAAATTAAGTATAATATACTGAGTATATTATAAACATGCAAATACGCGAACAAGAGAGACGAACGCAATGGTACAGGAAAAGCAAAATCAAGAGTACACGGTGAATATCGGAGCTATATAGGCAGAAATTAATCATCTGGGGGGAATAAGTGACCTCGGCCGGGGGACATGGCTTCAACTGGATGAATATTTCGTGTCGTATGACTTTGAGAATGAATGACCACTGGTTGTCGTAGAGTTGCTGACTCCTGCTGCGACTTTGGACACACGAGCGGAGCGAATTCCCCTACAAAAAGGATGAAGCCCTACCGGAAACACAAGTTCCCGTTATGATGTTGCGACGAAGTGATAAGCATGTTTCTCACTTGGATACATCTTCAAATCATCGTCTCACAAATGAAAGTAATGCAGCTACATATTTAGTCCGTAACCTGGTCCGCCCCCATGTATCTGCGAATCAAGGCATCCTGTATTCAACTGAAGCCCATCTGTGTCAAGCAAGTGGCACGGAATTGGTGGAAGTCAGTGCTTATGACAGTACCAGTTTATGACGCCAGAACCAGTGCTAGGTTTGACATGTTTGTTACGGTTAGAAATATTGATATTATGGAGGGTAATTGATTTTGTGCTGTTATAAATACGTATGCATTTATTTCAGCATTCATGGACAAAGTGGCTTACCCGACTTACCGGAACCAAGCCATATCGTGAAAATAATGATATTGGGAGACCACCAAGTGCAATTCTAATATGTATTGTACTGAAGAAGGGTGTGATCATTGGTGTTACAACCTAAAACGTCTAACTGCTCACATCAGGAAAGTCCACACTAGCAAGGACTGGGATTGCACGAATAAGGCTTGCGACAAGTCATTCAAGGCGGAGGACCAACTCAACGATCACCCAAAAACCCATGACGCAAATCGTGAGCGGATCCAGTGTGAATTTTTCGATGATACATTACTATCTACGGTAATCCTCATTCTGTCATGTACCTGTATTAGTTGTGATTCTTCATTGTTTTAACGATTGTTTATGCAATTTAGCGTGATGTTAAGCAACACATTAAGGAGAAACATTGTCAAGCTTCACGTACTTCCCCCAACCGTGTGATTATGAGACGTGCATACCAACGTAGAACCGAAGACGACGATAGCGCACAACAGGATATCGTCATCGAACAACAGTCGCAGCTTATCGCCTAGCAGTCGCAGCAACTCGCCCAATAGTCTCAGCAACTCGCCCAACAGTCTCAGCAGCTCGCTCAACAGTCCCAACCCAGTTCAAAATGAGGCTCCTGCATCTTCACCATCTTCGTCAGCCAAGAAGAGGTGAAGTAATTAATTAGTATAGGACTGGTCACTTTTCTTGATACTTTATCCATTGTTTCCCCCTCATTTTTAATCAATTGATGAAGTGAAAGCGCTAGTAGTAGCTCAGTAGTACAACAGTAGTAGTAGTGGGAGAATAGTACATGCCAGAAATTTGCGTCTCTCTCAAACTTTTTTTTGGTTTACATTTAATATCAAGTGATGAACTAAGTTTTTTTAACATTTAAAGTACTCACAACATCCCACGAGCGCATCCCATACAAGTTATAAATTCAATTCCATCGCGAACGGGATCTGGTCCAGCGCTACAAGATCCTTTCATATTTACGTCTTCAGAATAAACCATTTGGCAGTATAAACATCTCCGTTTCTTCCCACAAGAGGCTCTGCATGCAAGGAGAAAGAAATGAAAATACACAAAAAAATCTTCAGATTTTTCTCTTGTTCTTTTTTTTACAAAATTTTGTTTTCTTGATAATTCATTGTTTTCCCCTCTTCATTTAATCTATTTTGATGAAGTGAAAGCATTTTGTAGTAGAAGTAGTTCAGTAGCCCAGCAGACGTACCAACATTTTTTTTGATCTCTTATAAAAACCAAGTTTGCAAATGCGTTTTAATATCAAATGGCGAACTAAGTTTTTCTCTAAAACATTTTACAGTACTTTAAAGCAAGATAGATCACAAGAGGAAAAACCAAATTACAAGTTTATATATGCGATAAATATGCAACTATTTATTATATATAGACAATATATTATGCATAATATGTAGTAGTGAGCACACAGCAATCGCAAAAATAATAGCATGATCGCAAGAAGAAGACACAATCTCGTTTTCCTACAGAGTCTCCTTCCTTGTTCCCTTTCTTGCCTAGTCCCACATTTCCCCAAAAGAGAAAGTTGGTTCAAAACTGAGACACAACATGAGAAAGAGAGAAGACGGACACACAGAGAAGCAGTTTGAGAGACTTGAGCACTTTCACAAGCATAACATTATAAACACAAAGGGGTAAACTCAAGATACAGAGAGAGAGAAAGTACTATAATTAATAAAGCGACAAAACATATTATACACGTTTGCAAAAGAAAGGTGATAGATAAAGTCATGTTGCTCTTTTCTTACACAATTTTCAATACGTAGAAACACCTTAATTATACATACATGAACAAATCGCAAGAAAAAAAAATTTCTATATAGTTGTTGTAAACAAGGAAAAAGGGAGATAGAAGAAGGTTGTTGATTTTGTTAGTTGAGTGGGCGGGTGGGTTTTTTGGATCATGCATTTTAAAAGTTGAGAGATCGCCCTTTTGGCGTTGATTGCGCGTTTAAGAGAAGAAAAAAACAGGATACATATCAGATCAGTAAAATGAATATACTATCAACTTAATGATGTTATCATGAGATTCCCAGAATCATGTATGTTGAAAGTACAGAGAGAGAGAGAGCGGTGGTGAGAAAAGACGTAAGTAAAGTAAATCTATTTTTTTTATTATTATCGAAATTATATTACTGAGTCTAATGAAAGTCCATTTTGATTGGGTAGCAATTTATTGTTGAATGTATTTTATGTAAGATGTATGTATTTTATATTATTATATTATGATTCCTCTTTAAATTCACTACTTCCTCTATCGCGACAAAAACGGTGAGCAATAAAGTTAACTTGACACTAGGCAAAGCTACACAAGTAATTCAATTTGAGTACGCATTATGTAGTAAAATGAAAGAAATGTAGTAATATAATATTCAGAGAAAGAGATATAAGATAGATATATAGAGAAAGAGATGTAGAGGTGCACAACAACAGTAAAAGTAAAGTTTTAATACGGAGAAAATAGTTTTGTAGTAAGTAACATCGATATAATATATTATATTATATACACATGATGATGGATGGACATAAAAAGAGGACAAAAATCGTAGGTAGAAGTATAATAATATAATATGATGCCAGTGACATTTTGCTTTCTATATACATGATAATATATAAAAAGCGCGTTTTGCGTCGCTGTAACGAACAACGTATATAGATAATGCAGAGAGACAGAGTAATCATAGATTTTTTATATATTTTTAATAGCAATTACTGACGAAGCTGTAATAGTGACAGCATTTTTTGTTAAATAAATAAGCACCTTTTCTTTTTGGTGCTTCCGCTGGATTTTGTAGGTAAGAGGGGAGGCGGTTGTAAACTAAGTGGGTCCAGTTGAATAGGTTTCTTTGGCTGACAAGTAACTGCTCCACTAATGGAATGCTCCGAAGGACTGTGCTTCTTGGGAGCACTGGGTTGAACAACAGGGTACGAGTATTCATGAGGACGATCTCTACTTGAAAATTGAACGTAGGAAGAGTATGGCTCGTCTTCTCTAAAATCTTTGTCACAGCTTATCAAGTCTCTATCAGAGTATTTATCTTTGGACGACATTGAATGAACTTCTTTACTATACGCAGCACCACAACTACCACCACTCATTCCTTCCTTCATCCCGCCGCAACCCCCTGAACTCGTTTTCGAGGTGAAGTACATGCGGTGCAGGTGGGGAGGAGGAGGGTATTGGTGATGAGAACCGGTACCACTGCCTGATCCAGATGATAACGAGTCCCTTTCCACTGGAAGATCGAGGGCCTGCACATAAAAACATTGTTACAGTTACAAAAATGACCTTAACTGACTCTGTTTACTGATGGAACATGCATATGGGTCAATGTGAGACTTTTAAAAGTGAAGGGGTTTTTTACCCTAAAACTTACCATAAATACATCGTCATCCCCCAGATCTGGAACGTATTTATGAAGTGGTGAAAGTTCAGGAATATCTATAGACAAGAAAACAGAAAAATTAGCACCCCTAATCCGATTCAACTTTATAAAAAAATTTTCACTTAATAATGTGTCATTTGTCCCCTATATGTACATACAAATGGTGTTTCGAGACGGTTTTCATTTTTTAAGTGACTAAATATTTTTAGCATCATAATTTGCTTGGTTGATGTATATACAATGAGTAATTCAAGATATACCTATACATTTTTTATCTACATCGTTCGCTAGTTGATGCAAATAAAGAAATTATCAAGGTGAAAGTTATGTCTGCTCTAGCTCTCATATATCCATGTGTAGGGTAGAAGTAGAAAGCTGTAGCCATTCCTTAACAATAAATGGCATCATGAGACCATCTCTCCATCAGACAGGATTTCTACCACCACTACTTCCAGCCAACCATCACCACCACCACCTTTCCTCGTTCATGGGACTTGAGAAAAACGTAAAAGGGCTGCAAAAGCTCGACCGAGAGGCTAGGTATCGGAATTGAAATAACAATGACGTCATTACTGGCGCTCATGTATATACATTTCGTGGGTTTCTGCTTGCTCGAAGAGAAAACTGGAATGGGAGAGAGCCTGTGACGCTTTTACGCAAACTAAATATCCTGTGCTGTATATTCTCTACCAAAATTTGAAGGTGATATGATCTTCTCCTGTACTTGTGTCGTATTCCTGGTATTAAATCATAGACATGCAGCAATAGTTGTTGGACATGTATAGTAATTATTTGCCCGAATTTTTTTAAATATCAACAGGTTCAAGTACACATTTTTAAGATTATAATAGATACGGAAACGAACAGTTAAACTTTTTCATTTTCAGGACATTATCAGATTGTAAGTATGTGTAATTCTATACGCTTGTGAGTAAAAGGTTCAGAAAAGTATTGCTTTGATGAGTCAACTTATTATAGTACGTTGGTATTTTTTAAAATGTCTGAACAACGTCAGTAGTACAGGAAGCTCATTCATGCATAATGAATACCTAAAAAAATTATAGGTACGTAGCAAATGTGTATATATCCCTTCACCCGTGCAAGATGTAAGATAGTCTACCACCTCCATCCACCGCCACGCACTGGTAATTTGCAAACTAACCCTGGAACTGTCGTCATAAAAAAGTCGTTTTCAGTTTTAGAAATACTATTCCTTTGTTCAACTTGCACGTGTTTTAGGTATGCTAGTTTTCTGAGGTGTTTTTCCATTTTAGCTGTTTTTATCACAATAGACTACGTACGAGGAAATGAAATGATGAAACGAGTCATCAATTTAATTTCAACTTTTACATGATCAAAGCCCATTTCATGTTCAAATTTAATTACTGCAAGTGAGAGAGAGATAAGCTGACTATATATGGAATGTTTATGAGCAAATGTGTCAGAATAAAAGAAAACACTGCTTGACCGGTCAATAACAATAATCAATGGATTCAAAAATAAGTTATGAAATATTATATGGGAGAGATTTCAATAAGGGGAGTTGTGAGAATCAAAATATTTTCATGGAATTACTTACAAATGAGTTAAATAATAACTGATTTTAGACCCTTCAAAAGTATTTTCTCAAAATGTCGAGTGGATTCCTACATAATATGGCTAATAAAAGCATGTCTGCTAGTTACTTAAGAGCTATCAACTATTTTGTAACTCATTTGAATATACATTTATTATTTGTGATATTAAAAACACCTACACCTTCGTTTACTGCATACTTACATCGATGAGGTACATCTTCATTTCGAATGTGAGTATTTGGAAAAGAAGCTATAGAATTATGTACTGGTTTTTTATAAAGTTTTTTGGACTATTAGAACGTGTTTATGGAGGAATTTTTTATGTTATGTCATTTTCAACACTTAAAGCTATCATGTAATTCGAGTATCAAAATGTAAAAAGCCTTTACTTGCTCATTTACAACAATAGAAGTGCATAAGCTTTTATGAAAACCTGCATTTTTATTTTCCTTTCTTCATCATACACGTTAATGTAAATCACTTCCTTATATGCAGCCCAAAAAAATCAACTTCATCTTTGTGAAGTTGACGATGCTTATATCTTGACTGTAAAAAGACCATTACAAATCATAATCGTTCATAAGATAACGTAAACCGTATATAGCCAACACCATTTTCATTCACAAAAAATTCTGTTAATGTATTTGAGAATATGAATTTTATAATCTGCAATGGTTTATTAGCAGATTTTAGTTTACTTGAATTAAGCAGCATATATGTATGTATATAATATATAGATATATAAACGATGAACAGGATATGATAAAACATATTTATGCCTTGTACATTTTGGTTGTACTGGTTCAGATTTTGTGGCAAGATACTTTCCCTAAAGACAACTCCGGTTATTTTGACCAGAGGGGTTGTGGACTATTCTAAATGGTAGGTGGATTATGCATGATTTTTTTCGAATTCATGTCTGTCTCTACACGAGTTTGGCTGAAAGCACACTTACTCAACATTAAGGTGTGTCAAATTACAAAAAAACGTAATCCTTTTTTTTACATATTTTTGGTAGAGCTACAGTAAGGAACAACGTGTACCATGGACATGATTTGTTATTGCGTTTACTATAGGATGGTGTCCAAAAGAAAAACGAAATAACTAAAATTTTATAAACTCGCATTCTGAGAATACCAGGTGCATATCAAAAATTCATTTGTGAATGGCTTTTCTATATCATAATTTGGTGAGAAGTTGTTTGCGAGTATTTGTATAGGAATCTATCATCAAACTATAACTGTATAGTGCATTACCTAAGTAGAATCACAAACTGTAAACGTATATTATTTGATCTATTGCAGTTTGGACTGCACTGCATGTCACAACATTCGATTAGGTTAACATTTTGAGACAAGATAAAAAGCTGGACACTGGTACCTCATTATAGGTTGAATGATAATGTATAAATTAATATCGCGTCATGATACCAAAACTCACTTTTAATGCTACTACTGCAAGGACATTGCGATTATTAATATGACTCTATTCATGAATGATTATTTCTACATTTCTGCTAGAACAGTGTTCACGAATTAGTATGTATAATGTGCAGTGATAAAGAATGAAATGTTTCTAAAAATGGTAAAGGTGTGTGCATCAGTGTCATATGCAAAGTCACTCGACTTACCCCAAAAGACGTCAACGATCCGTCCATGAAGCAGCAAAAAATGGTTATAAATTTATATCAGTATATTGCATTCAATTTGATGAAATGTCTAGACTGCTTATATTTGTCTTATGAAATAACTTATATTAATATGTGTATTTATTTGTTGTGTCATTTTATCTTTTGCAGTTTTGAAAAAAACTCATCCTTACCGTCTAGTAGATCCTCTATTGCTAAGCAAACCCCTTTGTCGAATGCTCGGGCATCAGCTGCCGTCTGAAAAGTCAGTCCAAATTTCTTCTCTCCAGTCTTCCAATGAAAAGTTGAACAACGGCGGAGGAAAAGTCAATAAAATATTACAACATAATTAGATTTTTTAAAACATTATTAAGTGCAGAAAATGGGTAAAACTAAAAAAGAAAACGCAACATTAGAGTGTGGTCTGAATGGTTGTAAAAGAAGTTTCGCAACGGTATAGGAATTAAAAAGACCTTTTGTCAAAACGACAATCTGAAATTGCAGCTTTAAATTATACTGTTAAGCTTTAAGATATTAGATTTTTGTTGTAAGTTGTGCTCACCTTCCAATGGTGAAAAGTTGGCATTACTTTATTATACTCAAAGTCCCTTTTGATTGTGCAACTTAGCACCACCTAAAATGGACATACATTAAACTTGTTGATTATTCACTCCCGAAATATTTTACTTTTAATGAATTTCCATCACTCATAAAATAAAAAGTCCATATTTAAGAATGCAAGAAAATGTAAATGTAAAAGACATCGTAATAATGAAAACGAGATGGTTTCTATTACCGATTGGTCAGATATCCTCTTCCCATGAATGAGGTACTCATTTTTGTCTTGCGTTCTTTTGCAAACGGATACGTTGCTCAGGCCGCCTCCACCTAATGGAACCCATCCACCTGTGCTATCATCCCTTGTCATCACCTGAGCTCTGACACGAACTAGGTATTGACCACTGCAAAAATAAACAGAAAAAAAAATTCATTATTATTTCATACGAATGGAATACTGGATGGCTATTATTTCATAATGGGCTGGATGTAAAAATACATTATATATTACTCATAATTTTTCATTCGAAATTGAGATGTTATTTCAGACCACATTTTAAACAAAAAAATCATTTGCGTCAGACGGCGTAATTATATGTACGTATTATACAATTCCTCGTGATGAAATAAACAATGCTCCGTAAAAGTGCTCATTTGTATGAAAAACTCTGCATGAGATTTGTATGTATGTATAGCACTAGTCGTTGATGCAGATGCACATATCTCACGTACCATCTTACACGCAATAAATTAGAACATCCATTGTGTTTTAATATACTACGGTTTACCACGTAGAAAAGAAGTGCTGTTCCTGTTTACGAAATTAAATGCATTTTCACGTATCTTTTGTAAATTTTAAACAGTTTAGATAAGTTTATTCGATGTTGTTTCCATCTCCTTGTAAAAGTGGCAATATGCCAACACGGTCGCCCATAAAAATTCATTCATACAAAACCATACATCTTTTGGTAATTCCTTCGGTTAAAATGGAGTATAACAAAAACAACGCAATAGGTAGCTATAAAAACTACGTAAAGTGATAACGTACTTAAGTATTCGATAATTCGTCCGATATAAGTACAAAGCAAAATTCGTATGTCAATTAAAAAATAATTACGATAAATTCTATATATTTTTTATTTTCTTTCATGCTTTCACTTTCAAGATGAATCTGTGCAGCAAGTTGCTGATCTAAAAAACAGATTTACTTGCGAATGGACTGAAGTTAATGTTCACAAGAGTTATCTTTTCAGGAAATTTTCATCCCCTTAAGATTAGCAAGTTTTACATGCATATTTATCTTATCCACATTCAAATTTTTGTGGAATTTTTAATAAAAGTCGGGTATCAGTACATGCTTCAAGAAAATGCTTAAAAAATATCTTAAAAAGGTAAAATGGTATGATATTTAATAATGTTCTCTTGAATGAAACTTTACCATTAAGTAAATAATTTTAGTTATCTAATACTTTTAATGGTGTACTACACCAATACTTGCATAAACTTGAGAGCTCATATATCTACTTAATAAAAATATAATTATATTTTACGCAGCCTCTCTTTAGTTTTATTCATTTTTCAGCGTATAATTTTCCTTAAGTGATCATTTAATCAATTAAATAATCCAAAGTTACAAGAAGGAAAGAAAATGCGCAATAATTATTTCATAGAGATTGATTACAATCATTTTTATATTCAAATGGTTGCTGTCTGAACATGGAACAGTGAACAGTGCTTGAAACTTGTACTAATGCTCTTCTTGAAAACTATAAAATGATCATGCTACCAAATAGTCCGAATTAAATATGTTTTGTAAGTGTGTATAAAACGTAAAAACAATTAATTTCCCGCTAAACTCGAGGTAGCTCAAGATTACAACTTGAACAGTAGAAATACATACTTTAACTTTAATCAATGTTAACTCTAAACATTTCATCTGCCTAATAAGCTTTTTACATGTTTTACAAGCGGAGTAATGCGTAGTTTTACTTGATGCATCAATTGAGTTCTACTAGTTTAATAGATTTTTCTTCGTCTCACTCGGACGGAATCTGACCGTTGCCTTTAAATGTTATAAATTATAAAGTACCCGATGTTACACACAGAAAGTAGAAATTTTTAAGAAAAAAAGTTGTGTCTGTCTGAACTCTGAACACGCACATATAGTGACCATCTACTGCTCTCATAACGTCATGGGTTATGGGTTGTCCTGATTTTTTTCACTCTAAAGTAGTAAAATTTAACAGAGCACTCATCTCATGTAAAAATTGTTGTTGCTACTTAATGGAAGCATGAGCCAGAGTTCCGGTGTCCATTCTTTGTGATTCGTGAATGCGGTGTACAAAAACATTATATTGGTTTTTGGGATTATTATAGACGAAAACATTTCCATTCATTTAGAATACATATTATTCTCTCTTGTATTTTAATGTGCTGTTATTATTTTTATTTGCTTTAAACTGTTTGCTGGTGCTCGTTGTTCTACAGGGGTAAGCAAGCAGGCACAAGCTTAGAAAAGTGCATCACCAACCGAACCGAGTAGGTATATACAAAGTACTTTTAAATAATACATGATCCTTCCTTACAAGTCAAGTAAGCAGATCCTAAAAATGTGTCTTGACGTCATTCTCGGAATTTTATATATTTTATTAATGAAAGAGTTGAGCGAAAAGAATAATCGTAATTACAGACTTGTTTCGCCTTCCTAAACCAACAAACTACGTATTACGTACACTTCTTGTTCACGAAGATCGTTCTTGTAAGTCAGCTCATTTGTATAAGCGGCGAATTTGGCGATTTTTTAAATAAAGGACACGCATATAGAAAAAAAATATTCCTGAAACATAATAGAAAATACATAGATACCAATACAAAAAAGTTAATGAAGTGGCTAGGCATTTAGGTATGCTGATTAAAACCGTTTATCATCACACCCCCCTCATGATACAACTGTCGAAAAATGATGAACCCGTACAAATTATCGTAAGAATTGAAAATGAGGCATTCTACCAATTTTTCATCTGAGCATATTTATATAATCATGCATATTGCGCTCAGTTCTTCTTCATCATTATGATCAATACGACCTACTGCTCATAATCAGTGTTATCACTGTCGTCATATTATTCTCTTTCCTAAAACATCTCTAAACATAAGTTTCGTGTTGACTTTTCTTAGTTTCTCTCTCTCTCTCTCTCTCTCGTCTCCAGCAAGAGAGCAGTTCATATACCTATATCGTGTGTATATAATGTACCATTTTTATTCTATAGTAAAACATTACCAACTGGATAGAAACTCGGCAAAGAAATACACACACGAATATTAATAATTTTATGGGGAGACATGTATACAATAACGCAATGTAATGGAGTGAAGGAAGCAAAGTTAGAAAAGAGAGAAGTGGTGAGCATAGTAGCACTAGTGGTGGTGGTGGTAGTCGTAGTAAAAAAAGAAGAAGAAATGAACGAAAAAAGGAACCAATTTTTTTGCCAAGCGGGAAAGCAATAAGATTCAGGAGAGCAGTTTTCCACCCACACAAAACTTGATCAATGGATTCTCTGTCCGCCGCAAGCAAGCCAGAAGTGCGAGAGAAGAGTCAAACCATGGAGCACCACCAGCTTTACACACACTATACTTACACTACTACTTTGTGACTGGCAAGACAAGCAAAAGAGCCAACTCAAATGGAGAGAGAGAATAGTATGATAGGAGCATGTCATATAAGAAGGGAAAAGAGAAAACTATAAAATCCACAAATATGAACGTTTATCTTAGAGTTTATATACTACTTCTACATGGCATCATGCTTACCTCTACATAAATATATTATGTATTATAAGAATGTATCTATACACCTTGCATCTCTTTCTACCACAACACACCATCATCGTCTTTTTTACGCTGTATTATGTTATATTATGCATTTAGGAAAAGTATATCGTATATAAAAAGGGAATGTTTGTGGAGTAGTATATAGGAATCCATTCACAGATATCCTTGCGTTTCATATGAATTACCTAGATGCATACACCGAAATTTGAACATTTTGCTCTTGCTTAAACACCACCACCACTCTCTCTACTACTCTGCTGGGTTGCATGTGTCGTGCAAGCTCACACATATCCAAGTTGTATTTATTGCCGTAATAATATCCGAGAGAGAATCTTTTAGTGGCACTTTTGTTCAAATGTACCAAGCCTACTACTATGTAAATTTCCTTTATATACGCTTTTAAGTGCCTATAAACATTGGAAAAACCAGCTCAGCTGCCAAATATACAACATGTACATATTTTAAATTTCAAGGTTTTACACAGCAACATACACTTACACCACATTGATATCTTGTGCCTTTATAGAGAGAGATGCAAGGATATCAGTTTGTGTAGATTTAGTCACTTTTTGCCTTGTTTTTGTTGTTGGTAGTTTACTTCGCTCATTTGCTGTTTTTATCTCACTTCATAACATCACAACCAAATCTCTTAAATGCACTGGTGTAATTCATTTATGTGTGTATTATGGGATATTGGAAATGACTGCTGTATATAATCCACGTGATTGTTAATTACTGGGAGGTTGTTGTAATTGCAAGAAATTTTTTTATCTGAAAGCACCCAGGGACAACTCCAAGTTATTAAATGTTCTTTAAAAACGAACTTGACAGCACGATTCATATTTTGGGGTAAAGTAAAAATTATTTAGAGCGATGTATAATGGATCATGACGATGTTTCGTTTTTCATTCATCCAAAGTCTTAATGATACGAAAGTGGATCATGTATGAATTGTCTAGTAAAATGACATATTTTCATGCAGTTTTGCATTTAGAATGGTATATAGCTTTAATGAACATGTTTAATTGAAGCATTGATCAAGAGAATTCATAACAGGAAATCGCATTCTGGGTAGGATTATAGCTATCGGGTTTGGTTCATTTTATGCGTCAACATTTGTGTTGACACATAAAAAATGGCTTATGCGTCAACATGCCTGTTGACACATAAGAGTTATGTGTCAACACCCGTGTTGACGCNCGCATTCTGATGCCGTTCCCGTGCCTTCGTCCAACGTGGTGATGTGATTATTTTACACGTAAAATAGTGGAGAGCTCCAGCTATATGAAAACATTGTTCAAAATTCATGTTTGCTTCGTTACGTAAAAATACGTGGATTTCTATTCATTAATTTTTCAAATACAACTGAAGCAAGATTTACTTTCCTTGAGGATGGAAAAAGATGAGCAACCGGAAATTGTCACTTCATATACTGATCTACTGAAAGTTATGGTGAGCTCAGGATGCAATAGGCTGCCTACAATTATTAAATGTTCACGAAGTTATCGTTAGTACCTAATTCAACCTAGTGGGTTCGTCTAGAAACATGCTGCTTATTTAAAAAAATAAGTAATTCGATAGCGCTTGTGCTGCGAATATATTTCGGATTTCGCTGGGTGTGCATGCACCCATCAAATTTCATTCATTTTATGGTAGCATCTTTTACAAAAATATATGCCTAGTTCAATTCATGGAAATAAAAACGTGCTGGTACTGATGACTGGTAGCATTGAATGTATAATTTGAAATGTCCAACATCCAAATCCAGAATACAAAAATACATATTAGTTCCATCCAAATCACGCCACAGTTTTAGATGCCTACTCATTCTTGGTCACAAACATTATTATCATCCCATTCCTACCACCAGCATTGCAACAGAATGGCATCCGCTTTTGCTGTCTCTCTTTTAAAAGATCACAAAAAAGGACGAACGGGTGAAACATTTTAAGGAAATGCCGATACTTCATACAAAGGATTTTAAAAAATATGTGGAGCAAACCGTCAATGATTGCGGATATGGACAACAACAATATTAAATAAATACATATCTAAAGAGCGTATGAAACTGAAATGCTACTGCACATATGTTATCGTTCATATATATGTATTTATTTTTGTAGATTTTATGTATCTTATTATAGTGATACATACTATATATGTTATGTATCTCTCTGGAATATAATAAAAACATCTAAGCGACCGGATGTGATATTCCTTCCTGTACATGATACTTGACACCTTGATATATAACACACAGACAGACTTAAAATATACAAAAACATTTATAGTTCACCCATTTTTACTGAATACAGTATGAAAAAGTTACATTTCATCTTATATTGTAGCCTTTAAAGTAAGCATATAGACCAGCGCTGTATGTAGGATATATATTACACTTCAAAAATGAGTATCTAGCAGTAGTTTTGGGAATTGTGCGTAATGCTAACCCATATTATACGTTATATATTTATATAGGACGTGTATCGTATAATTTACTAACACCATATTCTTAGAAGACAGAAATCCGGATGTCTAATTATCGTGTAAAATGAGTCGATTGAGAGTATTTTAAAATTAAATGAATGACTTTGTGCTGGAAATAGTATTCGTACTAACAATTCTTGGTATATGTGTGACCTTATCAGTTTTTGCATTCTTATTGCTACACTTTTAAGGATTTTAATACTATGAGCTTCTGGATCTTCAGCCTTGGCCAAACGTTATAAGCTGCATACCTACGAACCTACGATATGGACAGGATGTCAATAAATCAATGAGGCGCTTTAAGTATATATACATGGTTCACATATTTATTGCATGTACGAATGAAATTAATAACATTAAAAGGTCAATAAAGGATGTAGTTGTTATTGTGGAAAATCATAAAGAGCGGCCGTGTGGAGGGAAATACTACATATGGCAAGCATTTTTTGGAGTATTCTGTGAAAGATAATGTACCGGAAGCTTAAATCCGGTGACGACAATCGATCCTAATATCCACATATAAGCTACCTAACATACAGATAATGGTTAAATAGAATATGCGTCACAAGAACCACAATCATATATATTTACGACATATTAAATTGCACATGAAGTATACAATCAGTTTCCAACTTGTTTACTGGCAATTTAATTTTCAGAGATCTTATAAACAAGTGTTTCAGGATATATGTATTTTGTAGCGGAGCTCAATATCAGAATATAAGGGTATTAAAATGGATTTCCGATTTTTAATTGGTGTCGTTGTATACCTTTCTTACCGATTATTTCCACTCCAAACCGGAAAAATCTTATATATTATACATACAATACATACGTCACTAAAATTGTAGTAATCCATTTTGAACATAATATTGTTTTTGCGCTACTACGTTAAAATACCATGCTTTCATATTTATTGAAGTGCCAAACAAAGCTTTCTTCTATAAAAAATATTCAAAATACCATTGTAGTGATTTATATTATTCTTAATAGCCATGTATTGAGCAATGCTCAATGAGCATCATTCACCACGTATTTACTGTCATTATGAGAAATGTTAATGAGGTTTTGTGAAAATTCTTTCCTGTAACTTTATGTACCATGATTAGAGTTAGATTTTTACTTAATGATACGAATCTTATTTTTATTATTAAATTAAGAAATGAGATTGGATTTGGAACAAGTAATTGTGACAATCTGCATTCTCATTACTCATTATGGAAGCTCTGTCTTACATACCCATACCTAATTCGGATAGTCCGTTAGTACATCTTGAAAACTAAAACTTGAAATCCAAGTTATATGATGATGAAACAAAGTTTTTCATTTGCATAATGATGACCAGTATTGGTGAGTTCAAATTGATCCAGTTGAATATACCGACATTACTAACCAAGCTACCAAACTAAATCGCATTATTATGCTTATATACCTAAACGACTAATGTGGAATGGCTTCAATGTGCTAAAAAATAATGAGATGAGCTTGTACAGTAAGTAGGAAAACATTTGAAACACATGCAATGTAGAACGCTAAGAAAGATAAAAGTGAAAAGGTAAATGAATATGTCCACAACAAAGATGGGTTGTGACTGATGTGACGTTTAGATTTTTAGATTAGTTAATTACAAGGCATGTAGTTAAAATGGAATATGTAAACGCACATTTACTTTTTCAACTTTGGCTGAAGTCAAAATTGTTTCATCATTTGTGTTTTATATGCATATATTACATACTGTTGACATGTCAAGAAATCAACAATATTATGAAGTCTGGATTTGGATAATATTCCTTCTACCAATTGGCAAAAGAATACAGACTTGGTCGGTTATATGATGATTTGATAACACTTTGATGATTTGAACTGATTCCGGGGTTTTGTGAGTAAGTAAACAAAATTCCAGCAACAACAACCAAGAAAGACACAGCAAAGAAATGCAAAACTTGCTCAAGATTTTTAAAATCGTCTCCGTGTTTTCATATAAGCAATCAAGAAAGTTACCATTTTACAACATTCCCTATACATCTGTCACAATCATGGTTTAACTTTCACTCGAAATGATAGAATAGGTAGGATGATGATGGTGATATCATAACGATTCGTCTGGCGTGGTTGGCTGGACTGGTTTAGTAATTGGGTAGATTTGAAGTAGATTGTGTAAGATTTCAGCGGATCCCTCTTCAACTTGGTTTTTAACGATAAAGTCTTCTCTCCATTATGTAAATTGTCACTTGTCGCACTAGTTCCAGTTCATACGCTTTCGCTATTTATTCTCTCTTCCAATGCATTATCGCTATCGTTTTCTAGTTTTTTCTTCAATTTAGGTACCATTTTTCCATTATCGTGTAATCCATTTGTTGAAGATTGATACATTCTTTAGCCTTCTCTCCACTTGAGACATACTTGCGCAGTGTTTGGTGATTACATGAAGAAAAAATCAATTAATATAATCCATTTGTATTGTTTGTCACTTTGATACCCGCACATATCATCTAATAAAATTGGTCCAGGAATGGGCCATGGGATTTTCGAGTGTTGACGGGATCATTATTGAGATAATAACTCTTGATAAGAGCGGAAACATGCTGAATTTTACGACAGCTGCGGATAGTTTTCTTTTAGCTTGAGTGCAAACTATGTGGAGAAAACGATAAAGTGATTTGGTCCTCTTTTTTGTCAACATTAAAAAAGATATGTCTTGGTTGAAATAATTTTATTGAGTTTAATTATTGTAAACGTGAAAATTGCGATGCAGTTAACTGTCTTACAAATTATATGTCTTGTTAGTGTATGAATTTATATCTATGCCTTGAAAGGGAAACGAAAAGCCAACTATCCCCAGCCCGAAATTTTCCACCTACTTAACTTAATTGTAGCAGAATGAGAGAAACATCTTTTATGTTTCCTTAAGAAATGGCACATATGCTGTTTTAAAATGTGTATCATGCTTAAATACTGGTTATTTTTATATGAGCTCATTTTTCTCAGATATCATACACAGTAGAACATATTATAGATAACATGACTCCGTCCGTATCTTTATTAGGTACATCCGTTCCCATCATGCAAAACATATTATTCTATGGCCGCTTCTGATCTCCTCTCACCCGTTACATCCTCCTGAGACTCCTTTAAAAAATAAGTTCAAACGGAGCGCAGGAGAATAAAAATAAAGCATCCACTAATATATAGGAAATCAGAGTATGCTGGAGTTAGAGAGAGAGAGAGAGGCATAGAACCGTGTGTAGGGAATGCTGTCGACAACGTCATTTGACCAACATTTTCTACCACCACCACTTCCACTAAAATCTTCCTTTTAATTTCATCCCTTCCCTTTTAACATTTTCCCCACTTATGTTATGTCCTTGGTATGAGTGGATAAGTATACATTAAAAATTTTTCTTCATTCACGTCACTACTTCAGCAGCTCAGTATATATAGAGAATCATGTTCATCATCCACCACCACATCCTCAGCAGCCAATTCCAGCTGTTGCTTCCTTTTTTCTTTACAGTAAAAAATACTTTCGTTATAAACCCACCACGACATACTACCAGTTAGCCTGACCTTACCAATAAAATATTCCACCCTGATATTCTGACTGTTATATTCATCATTTTCCCCTTCTGCTCTTACCAAAAAAGGGGATACAACAGCTAGCTAGCTGGTGTTTGTGTGTGTGTGTGTGAATGTTATGTTGAGATGCTTTTTCCTTTTCCACCCTGATTCTTATTGAATCAACCAACCTACACATTTCCTGCTTTTTTTACTCATACGAAATCCGTTGCTCCCTGTCCAACAGCGCTGATTTTGTGATGTGAGTTGTGAGCGTACATTGCCACTATCATCAACCCACCCCTTCCTTTTTTAGAGAGAGAGGACGGATGAATATCTATACACAACAACCACTTGTTGTTATTATTACTACGGTGTTATTACCTACGCTATTTCATTTCACCTCTTTACATCCATCCATTGTTCCATTTTTTGATTGCATCATTCCCATCACCAGTCTTCCAGCAGTACATAACACGCACACAGGTTGTTGTTATATTACTTAAGCCTCCCCATCCATCTCCAATCTGTAATCTGTGTGTGTGTGTTTGTACTAGTTGGACAAAAGCACAGAAGCTGATGAAACAGAACAAAAATATAAAATCCCCATTTCTTTCACCCATTTTTTTATTCCTTGCCATTATTGCAGATTTGTTTTTCTGTACTTGCGACTTTTTTTGTGGAATAGGAAGAAGAGCATAATAATAATGGTAAGTTGATGATGCTCGTTCGTTTCGTGGTGATAAGAGAATCAGAATCGGTGCTTTACGGCAGGAACCGACTCACTTGTAGTCTTGAATAAAGAGTTTTATTTCTCTCCCTTGAAAGAGTTGTTAGCAGAAGACTACCACTTTTGAGCAGTATGAGTGAGTGAAGAGACATGAGTACATTGTATATTACATCAAAAAAACGGGTGCTAGTCACTACTATATACACGATCATCATCATGATGGAAGTATTTGTACTACAACTACAACACGAAGAATGTTGCAGAGCAGAGTTCTTTATAGCCAGAGAGGGAGACAAGCTACACGGAAAGTTGTTATTATGCACGTCGATTAGGTCTTCTCTAAGGTGGTAGTTGGCAGTCAGAGTGGAAGAAGAATAATCATCATCAACATCATATCTCTCTACTTCTTCGTCTCTATTGCTGTACTACGTACAAACACACCAGCACAAAACAACATCTGAATGAGGTACATAACAAAACTACAGGCAGACAGATAGACAGAAGAAGAATTGTAATGCCTACATGCACAGGCATTACACAGAGATCTAGTCAGGTACGAAGAAATACAATTGAAGGTGTTTTGCGAGAGAGAGAGAGAGAAAGAGAGGTTGTGTGCTTCTATGATATTATGAAATGTCTCTATGAAGAAAAAAACGTATTAATATGTGGACAAGCTAAAAGTAATGTTAATACACAACACTAGATCAAGTCTGTGTGTTGTTGGGAGCTATGCATTAGTTTTTATGGGGTAGGCGATTCATCCCCGTCAGTTTATTCGGTACTGTACGCACATGCACTTTTTTCCACACAATATGTACATAGGTATAGAATGATTTTTTGTGTCTTGTACTTGAAAACAACGTCGTCGTCCCTCATGCATGTACCTCCCATTGTATGCTTTTTTGAATTGCTAAAATGTATACGCTTTGTGCTGTCCATTGTTGTAATTTTTGAATCAAAGTTGTGCTATCGTTGTTGATGCTTGCTGTCATGAAGTTTTCACTGAGTTTTCGCTATCCATAATAACATCAATAAGGAATGGTGACTGGGGAAGCTTCTCGGTAGATTGGTAATGGGGGAAATTTAGACTTATTTTATTTTTTAATCTTCAAGTAGAGAAGAAAATTTTCATAAAATGTTTGATGTATCATGAAAACCCTGTTGTTTGAAAGAGTGCCTATACAGGTGACAACAGCAACAGCTCCATAATATTGGTACTGAAAAAGCGTGTTCTCAGATAAGCAGTCTTTGTCCAGATTGTGTTGTATTTTTGGTGTTAAAGCATTCTGGTGTCGTTGTACAATACATAGCAAGAGATTTATGAAGAATGACAAAATTCAGGTAATGAGCATCTGTAATAATACAGTAGGCACCACATATATTTTTAACTTTTGAAGATATAAAACTAGTAAGTCATCCGTATAAATGTATACCATATAAAATCCTTCACATATTTGTGGGTAATCATTCATCCCTTTTTTCTTTCGGCTTCTACTCTACCTTCCCCCACTCTGATAGTTTGTCCACGCAGTAGTCATCAACCAACAGAAGCATACCAAAAGACGATCATGCACAACTTTCCATTTTTGTATTTTGTATGCACCTTTATCCAGTAAATAAACATTTGTATCCTATACACAATACACAACATCTAGTTTTTGGGATTTTTTTATTAAAAAGGAATACATTTATTTGTGGGATGATATCTGTGGATTTAATCCGTAGCAAAAATAAGGTCCTCTTCGCTGGTGTTGAAAATTTCACGAGAATTTTTTACCGTCACTATTATCACATCAGGAAGAAGGAGGATACACATTCTTTCCACTGATATGCAGTGTCTGGTACTGGACTAAATAAATAATTCCATATAGCTAGTTAGATATTATGTTGTTTATGTGTATGTGGCTTAGCATGTAATTATGTAGTTTGAATGGTATTTATTTAGCATCAATCAGTATTATTGTCAGATTCTTGGAAATATTTGTCATGATATTTTTTTTAAATCGCATAAAATGGAAACTGTACAAAGGTAATAATGACCGTGACCGATACATCGACCAGGTTTAAAATCAAGGTGCTATGAGTCAAATAATTTGTGCTACGTTTGTCAGCTTGCGTGATGGTAGGAATTATATATGGTGGACGGTTACACAGAAACATACAAAAATGGTGTGAGAATAAAAATTATTAAGTGGACCGTGGTATTTTTTGAATGTACAATAAAGACAGGAATGGAATGATGATCTGAATACTGTGCTATTATAATAATGATTATTAACTAATTGTATTTTTGTTTTTCAACCCATGAATTTCACAGAACATGGAACACCATTTGGGTTATTCCCTACATAAAATTACTGTAATGTAAAATGTTTTCCCCTAAAAAGTTTTGGCCACATTCATTGCGTCAAATAGCTCATTTGAAATAGGTCAAATTCTCCAGAAAAAGTTGGCAAGACTTTCTGAGGATTAAAAATAAGTATTCAAAAGTATGATTTATGAATAGTTCTAGCAAACTCAAAACACCTGAAGTTTTGAAACCAAATAACAATCTGTTGCAATGGTTGCAATTATATTTATACATATGATGATTTATGGTTACTATTACTACTCATTGATTTGATTAGTGATGGATTAGTAGGTAGTAAAACTGATTCAATTTTGATTTATAACATGTACATATTTTAAATGATTCAGATAAAAGGATATTTATTTATATTGATCAATTTGATCATGATAATGTTGATAAATTTAGCTGGATTTGATTTTTTACCCTTTTAATAAAAACAAATTTATGATGTTGGGTACAATTTCTTCTGATACGTTGAGAACAGAAGTTAAATAAAGATGCACACGTATATATAACAAGAAAGACTTTTAAAAATATTTTCTTCTACATACTTCAGATATTATTTTAGAGATATATTTATATATTCCAATAAATGTTCAAATATTAGGTATGTATGTTAGGTGCTTAGGAATTATAATTTGCAATATACATACAAGCAAATCTACACTTTTCATATTTGTTTCTCATTTAAAAGTTTCAAAATTATTTTTAAATTATTGGTGTGGCATTATCAAATTGTTTTAAACATAGATTCGGCCAACATGTAAACCGAGTACCTAGGGCCCGGCTCTAGTGGGCAATTATATTTATTAGTAAATCTTTAATATTTTTCGTAAATAAATATGAATGCAACTTTTGCGTTCACTATTGTACGTACCTCATAAATAAAAGCACGACAATAACATTATATTGATACCGTTATATTATAAAGTAAAATAAAACTAATAAAACGATGTTTTTACTACTAATTGTAACAAGCCCATTGTTTTATTGTTTTGCATTATGTATTAGTTTTTCTATATTCTTGCACTGAACAACGGTACATTCATTTCTTGTCTTGGCTAAACTGATGAGGAGGAAGGTGAAGTCTGGTTTATTGCTTTTGATGATCATTCCGTAGTACAATTGACTTGGACAAATCCAAGGACATTTTCTTTCAATTTATTTTTTTGTAGTCTACCATCACAATGCTATCATTATGATGCAGGGAGTAGTAATGGATTCTATGAAGGAGTCATATAGACAGTTTGACTGATGATACTATATATAGATATCACTGTTACCGACCGATATGGGCTTGCACAAACTGCGTTTGCTTTAAATGCATACATTCGACATGTATGCATCAACAAGATGAGACAGCGTTTAAACAAAAAAAATAGTAAAGCGGATGTCTGCTGGTGATAAATGATAATTATTACAGCTGCTAAACAGACAAAAATTGCACTGTATATAAAAGTTTAGTTATAAATATAATCCTTACCAGATATGCACGATGTACAAAATTAAAATAATTTATTATTTAAATGTTCCCATAAAAATTCATGTGTATACACAGATCCAGAGAATAACCTTGCCATTGCATTGCATATTACATTGTCATAAATGTATACACTATGGATTCCATATACATTAGCATTTAAATGTTTTCAAATCATTCAACAAGACCACCATCACCACATGACATTTTTGTTTGTGCAAATTTTTGTCTACAGATTCAAGTCCAATTGTACAAATAAAGTAGTCTCTCAGTCTATCCATCTCCTGTGCCATTTAATTCCATTTTCAAAAAGATAAATATAATCGCATCTCATAAAATTCAACTACGATCGTGGCTGACACTTTTATGTACGTTTTAAATTTTCACCTTCCAAATATGTACATCAAATCATGTCCACTGCCACCACCACCACTAGTGTTATCACGTTCATGAAAATCTCTAAAGTGTACTCTATAATAGTTCATTCATGAGTATAGCTTAATATTGGCTAAGCTTATAGGCACCATTATGTTTATCCTTTGCGTATAAATACATTATGTTACTTATTCTTACCATTTTAAGAAGAGTCTTCTTGCTCTTCTTTGTTTAGCTTGGCTGGTTGGATACAAGATACAAGTAAAAATAGTAATGTAAAAAACAGTCCAATAATAAACCAACACCAAACTAGCAGTACATACTGTCAGACTCACTCTTGCGTAGAGATAGATAATAGAGCATAATATCCATCAGACACTCTGATACCATCAAATTTATGAATGAGTGTGCGTCACTGCGTCACCAAAAAAGTAAAGGACTTAAAAAATCAGACTTCAACCTTGCTTGTTTTCTGTCTTTGCTTGGAACTTGCAAATGAAATCTAGCGAATGTATGAATAATATACACAGGAGAATGGAGTATTTATAAAAAGATACAATCATTTTTTTATGAATGGAATGAAAAAACATGAGCACAACATGAATATAAAAGTGTTACAAGTTACTAAATATCATCTAATAGATAGTATAAATTCCCATAATGTACTCCCTATAATAATAACCATATACACACCTTTATGATGAGAATGAGAATCAAGCAGAAAAAAGGAAACCCCATAATGATAACAATAATACTATTTATCATGATCACTTTTAATCATCATCTTTTCTGGACAAGTTATTGTGGTACAGAAACCACTATGAGAGCCGATTAAAAAAACTGGATTATCAATGTGTAGTTTTGACTTTCTTCGCGCAATAATATAAAGTAATATTGTTATCAATTTAGTACTTCAGGTAACATTCTTTTAAATAAACGAGTCTTTGAAGTTAACTTTATACCGTTGCACATAAATTCACATAATATCCTTATGTAATATATTTTCTTTAAAAATGTATTCTATTTTACACTTTTTTTATTTCATTAATATACTTTACCATCACCACATAAACCTGCATTTATAGTATTTACTTGCACAGAAGAACCCAAACGGATTATATTCCTAGATTACTTAAAAATTGTACCAACTTGTTTATTGCATTTCTCAATACACACAACATACATATGAACACACTCACAGTAATCACATCACTTCTGAATGGATGTTCTTGGCACGGAACCATAATGAGCAATTTATGAAGTAAAAATAAAACCCATATTGTACATATAGATAGATCCAATTAATGAATGGCAGGTATTAATGGAGGTGGTTGTACCATTTAAAAATGTTTGCTTAAGTGTTAATATGATTCTGATATGCAGGTAGTCCCAATTAAACTTGCATTTATCAATTTTCATATTTTATATCTTAAAATCTATACTTAAATTTCATTATTAATTGCTCAAGAACTTCATCGTGGAAATTTTTCTAGTTGCATAATCAACGCTTATGCTATTCTATCCATAATTTTAGGAATATTTATATGCATTTGTGGAATTGAAGATGTGCTGGTTATTATTACCACCGATTGACTGGAGAAATAATATGTGACAAAAACTTGAATATATGTAATTGTATATACATCACCATAACATGCATATATGTATATACGTAATATGAGATTTGGTTTTTTCTAAGAGATAATGAATTTGGTGGACTTACTCTTCTTGAGACCCATCTGTAGTCATGTCGGACCGTCTCCGTGGCGGAAGTTGTGGGGGTGGCTCAACTTGCAGTAGACGCTGGAAGGGTTGTGATGGTGGATATGGTGGAAGGCGCAAAGATGAGTGGTGGTGGTGGTAGGGATTGTAAAGGGTTGCTGCTGGCGGCGCAGCAATTAGTACTTCAACGTGATTCGACCTCGTCTTGATTTTTTATATGAGATTACTTTTTCAATATTTAAATAAGATTTACTGTGATTATGATTACAGTAATAATAGTCTTGATAATTTTTTCTTAATTGTCTGTCTCCATCTTGATTAGCAGCATCACTAAAACTGTATATATTATTACATGATTGATCACTTTTAGCAATTTCTAGTTGCCACCATTTTCCAGCTGTCATTGTCGTAGCTTATGCAAATCACTTAATTTCTATAAACGATTATCGACAACAATAATATATATTTAGTTTCTACTATTCTTAATTCCTACTTTTTGGGGGTTCCTTAACCATTAATTTGTAATTTCTTGATTGAAAATTTCAAAATGATTGATCGATTCTTCTTTGTAGCTGCTTACGTTGTATATATTTCCGCGTTTAAAAAATTTCCCTGGGTATTTTTTCGAGCTTTCTTGAAAAGTTGATTATGATGCTTATATTTTTACTGTAGCTGCTAGCTTCCCTGATTTTAAGCTGCCACAATTTTCTTTTCCATTTTGCTTGAATCGAGTTCCCAGATATTCATCCCCTTTACACGTATGTAATACTACCACAAAGTGTCGTTGCTTGCGTAGGTGGCAGTAGGGAGAGTGTGTAGGTACCATTCACAGAACAATGATGATGATCGGTCTTACGAAGATGATGGTACAGGTACTAGATACATCCGCTCGCATTTGAAAGACTTTACGTAGATAGGTTTACGAAAGGGGCTGTTGTAAATGATGTAAAAATGAAGGACAATGTATAATAAGCGAATATGTCTTAATTAAGTGAAGATTGCAGATTCCCAGTAGTGTAGACAATCTAGCTCTCATTTTATCTACTCATCCTTTCCCTTCCGCGTGTTGTTCCATGATTACGATTGGAATTTCTCTTTTGATGAAAAAGGTCACCAGTTCTTATCGTACACCGAGAGACTGTTGCCTGCCACTCACAGTCAGTATGTATTACATAGTCTACATATGTGGAGAAAATGTGGGCATGAAAATCTTCTAGTTTCAATGAAGTTGACCGTCACGTGAAACAAACAACGTTTGCAAATATGTTGTATGTATATTGATTGTGAATAAAACGCTTTTTAAGACTGGAAATTATATTGCATTGTAACAAGCAAATGAAACGACTACTAATAACGCGTGTATATGAACTAACTAATGACTATATCAACGAGCGCAAGGAACCTCCGCTCTATATGTTAATTGTAGTCAGTAATTAAGCGTTTCTATTTAGGGAACTTGTTCTATCAGTCCTCCATGAGGTAAACTTTGAATCTTTTGTATTACTGGCATTGCAGCCGTGTTCGTGTAGGCATATACCTACTGCGTATTACACGACACTCATAGCACAATATCACTGATGAAAATATTCACATAAAATGAAGAAGAAAATGTACTTTCCGTAATTTAAAATCGCTTGAAGCTGATTTATTCACTCAGCTTCATTCATTATCTTGCATAATTTATACCTTTCCAATTTTCAACCATGTTTTCCCCACCGGAACATACTTATCCGGATACTCTCCTACAACTTATTAAAAATGATAACATGTAATACCTACGTAAACTTTATAAAAACTTTCGTGAAATACGCGTGTAGAAGAGAATGACCGTACTATATGCAAAATTATTGTCCACTTGATAAGTAGAGATGATTTCAATTTCCAAATAATATTCTCCTTTTCCCAATTTGTATCCTTATTTTCACCTACTATTTTCCCCAACTCATGTGTATTTTCTCTTTGTCGGAGACTTTCCTGGAATCGCACTCAACCCAACACCTATCCTGGAATGAATCCGAAAAGGAACTACTGAAGCTCCGAAAATGTTCACTCTCACATGTAGAAGCAGTCCAGGCAAACTCTTTTCCCTCGCCGTTCTCTCTCTGGAGAAGTAAGGCGAGCAAGTTATAACAGCCAAGTAAATGGAACTGCTACTCTAACTCTGCTGCTCTTGTTCTCACACAACTCACACTAGCATATACACACAGCCTACAACTCTCTGGCTCTGCTTATTCTCCGTTCTGTTCACTTCCATCCTTCTGGTGCAGCTCGCTGAAGCTCCTCGTTTCTACCATTCACTTAACCCAACTCTCTCTCACTCACATCCCATCCTATCACTAGCACAAAAGTACATTCATACACACACCAAATATTCTTACGATATAAAAACTTAAGAACGAAGAATCGTCATCATCATGGAACCACATTCATGTGAGCAAATAAAACCCATGGTCATTCCTTCCGTGCTTTTCGTTCACAACAACAAGTACTACGAACGACGATACGAAAGAGAGAGAAAACTGAAAGCAATGGTGCTGCATACGTTTCCTAGCACAGATATATTATGAATGTGCACCACCACCACCACCTCACATCTACATTCACACATTCAAGCTCTGTTTTTTATCATGTAGGTAGATACATGTTTCTATAAACTTGCTTCTATAACTTATAGAGTGTAAATGTACCTATATTTTCCCTATATATCTTGTACATCACACAAGCCCATTTTCTTTGGAGTGAGAAGGATGTACATACATATATGATACATATATCAAGCTTGCTTATAAGCATATCAGCAGAAAACTCACGGGATCTTCTCCTCAACTCTTTCTTCCTTACACTTCCATTGCATTGCTTGTTCCTCTCTCTCTCTCTCTCTCTCTCTCTCTCTCTCCCTTTCTGTCTCACGTTATGCTAGGTACTCCGTGCACAACACAGTGAAGGGAAAATAATACTTCACCACCACTTTATAAGTATTTTCCACTGCTGCTGCCAGTTCCATCCATCCGTCCCTTTCTTTCGTCTTTACTTTACTGGTGTAAAAGGAATATATACGGTTTTTGCTTGCTTTTCTAATACCAACTTTTTATTTCTTTTCCTTCCATTTCGCCCATCCATCCGTCTATCCATCCTACGGAACCGCTCCTCACATTTTAAGACAACTGTTGTGAAGAATAAGAAGAAGAAGAAGAGAGAGAATCCTATATACTAACTAATAACTTCCACAAGACGAGCCATCACACCATACCATATCACTCACAAACACCATCAAATCATCTTTCCTCGTCGCCATTCTTATTATTGTATGAATGAATCTGGTAATAGAAAAGACATGACTTGTCAATTTTATATGCACATTATTATTATTACTCTTTAGATTTCTTTGATTTTTATCAATGTTTCATTTACCATATACCTACATAAAGTATATGTAGTACGATCGAATGAGCACAATATTCACGTTCATCATCCTCATCATCACCACTAACATCATTAGTGTATTTCTTGGATTATAGTGGTCGAACGGAGTCATCATACAGTAAGTGCATCCCTGCATAGTGTGCATATATAGGCACACATTATATATATTTTACCAAAAGTAAAAAAACCATTCCTCCACTCTCCACACCACCAGAAAAAGAAAAGGAGAACTTGTTCAAAGAAAAAACCTGCTTCGTGCAATGCATGCATGCATGCTTGCATGCTTTCAATTCATGAGTTTGAACTGATTCATGCATAAATATATATACTTACATTACGTACATGTACATCCTTCATATATTATAAACATCTTTTAAGGTGGTATTCCGCGGTGATGGTGATGGAGCTGATGGTGTAATATTTATAAAGGTTAGTGTAAGAGACTAAGATTATATGTTGTGATGATGCTGATGATGATTGTTCTTTAAGCTTTTGCTATTCTCATAATAAGATGAACATTGGGGAGCAGCATCTCTCAAGACAAGTATCAGCAACAGCAAATAATAACGTAACAGAACACAGGGGTTTTCGTTTCATACAACGGACGCTTTTTGTGTTCATAATATTTTTTTTCTTTTTTTCTTCGGCTTGTTCCTTATTTCAAACTTGTTCAATTCACATGCAATATGTTTGTGTGCAGAGGAATCAGAGTCATGAAATGTATTTCACATTCAAGAAAATGTTGATAAGAAAAAGGCACTTGGTTTTACAAGTTCAATAATCATATGTGTTACTGTACTGACTACATCATGATGATGATACGATTTTGGATTCCTTTTAGATTTTTAATACTTTTGCTGCTGCTGTTGTGGACAGGAAATTGGAATGTTCAAAATTCAACTTGTTCTATTGTAGTGGTGAACCCAAGATCGTCGTGTTGTTATTGTGTAAGAAATTCTGTGTACAACACACTCACGATTGTTAAAAGTATAACTTTATGGGATTCAAAACAAGAAGGATGAAGGAGGAGAGAATGAAAAAAAATCGAGGTGTTGATGACGATGATAAGAAGTAAAGCAAAGTTGTTGAAGATACTGAACTCATGATGATCATGAACGAAAAAATTTAAGCATCTTGTGCTTTGTTGTAAAAGATGCGGAGCCACTTATTTCAGAGAATACGCATCACTGATAGTGGTGGTGGTATTGTATTTAGGTATGGGTAGAGGCCAACATACCTATTTAAGTGCTAGCATGAAAGAATAGCATGATTATTGAAGAGAAAAAAAGTTTGGTCAAACCAGTGATGCCGATCGTGATGATACAAGCCTGTTTTACTTAAAAAGACGTTGCATCTTCAGTTAATACACGATGAAGAACGAGTATGAGTTTATGTGAATGAAATGAAATATAGGAGCGGTTCAGCTCATCCAATGATGACTTGAATACTATAAAATTCATGGGTTAGAATAATCACCATCACAGATAGACTTTTAAACCTGAATGGTACACCAGACAGCAAGCGAAGACGGAGAAACTGGTATTCCTTGATTTGATCGTTTTATTATGTGCAAGTAAATCGCTTGAAAGACTGTAATTACATGTATAAGTTGTAACTTTTGCAGCATCGACCAAGACGAAACAACACTATAATATGACCGTATATATGCAGGCATAATGTCCGAACACACGCTATTTAAAAAGCTTGTCCTGTTTATTTCGGCAGATTTTATTACCTTTTTTCTTAAAATTTTGTAAAAGCCAAGCTAAAATCATATTCCATTACGTTAGAAAAATCAACATGGTCATCATCATTTCAGGGTATTGTATATTATTCAATGTTCAATGTGCATGCATATAGATGAACGAGTTAAAACTGAAACAGAAGTACGATATAAACAAAGGAATACTTTGTTCATATGCAAGGAAGGTGTTTATGTGATGTACCGTGTGTGATTGAAAACGTTACATGGTTTGGCGTTGGCAATATTATGATCATGCATTATGTACAATGCATTGTCTTGTGCATTTGTGTACTTTGTATTTTCTGCAAGTAATATGGATGTTTAATTTTGTTGGCGTTTGTGTAGGAGAAAAAAAGTTATGAATAAGTAGTCGTGTTATATAGCTTAGACCCCGAAAGGGCTAGGAAAACAGAAAAAAAGTAAGAATGAAAAGAGGAGACAAACCATTCCATTAATAACGATAAATACATTGAAGAAACTTGTCCTTTTTGTACTGTTAGAAGGGGAAGTGCATGCATGTGTGAGTGCGAATATCCATACTATTATTGCTCCTTTGCCAAAGGTAATATAGGAATGATGATGATGACTAGGGTATACAAATGAAGTGTTTTAGCTGTTCGTTACTGGTTTGACGCCGTCTTTTTTCCCATACCGCTCCTACTGCTTGGTTGACTTGTTAGTTAGTTTTATTGAGAAAAAGTTGGAGGAAAGTCCTTATTAATGCTTATTTTGTGCGTATATATTCACATTATGTGTAACAACACTCTAGACCATGCTGCATACATATATACACTTTGCGCTTCTCATCTCACACAAGAGCATGTTGAAACTCCTCACAACTTTTCTTATTCAGAAAACGCAAAATTTACCTTTGAAAACGATAAGACGAATTTGAATGCTTAATGTTATGCATGTGTTTGTTTTCTTTGAATGGTATAGCTCCAATACACAACGGCAGCAGCGTTACATTATTATTATGAGCAGGAGAGCTACACGCGGAAAGAAGCATCAGGAAGGAGAGAAATCACAAGGAAAGGAATAGGTTGTTAAAACGCAAATTCATAGCATTACCAACCAACTGAGAGAGCCAGAGTATAAGGTAAATTGGGAGAGCATATGCAATAGGGATATCTGCTCATGTGCCAGTGAACGCATTCATATATGACAGGCTACTATTACATATTATAACCCTTCTCAATTTTCCCGTTGTTCAGTTGCTCTTGCCTTTCTGATGGTATTATATTTGTTACTGCCAGCCAAATGTATTTCAAAAGAACAAGTCACTTTGCTTTTTGGGTAGAAGTAGTAGCATGAACCAACCTGATAGCAGCCAGCGATTTGTGTATACACAGCGTAGAGCCCGCTGCTGCTACTGTGTACAAGGAATTCCAAGCTTTCATTGTGTACAGCAATCTGTACGTATAATGCAAACCTTGTGTTGTTGTTCATTGAAGGTATGGCTAGATGGTCGTTTCCTCTTATAATATTTTTGGTCGGTCGTGGTGGTGGATATGGAACATGATTGTGACAAGATTTCTGTACCTGCTTCTCGTATTTAATGTTTTAGTGTAGCAATACATAGTGATGCCGCTAGCAATTGTGACGACAGAGACCACCCAACCCCCTATCTTCATCTCATTCAGAAGAAAACGATGCTTTGCTAAAAACGTGCATGGGCTCAATCCTGTAGACAAGTAGACCTATACACTTCTCCATTTAAAATGAATAGGATACTCCATTGAGTTTAGCTATGAATCTGCTGTTGCAAGTATGAATAGTTATAGAGAGAACTTGAAGTTTCTCCACTTACTTCCACTCTCTTTTCTGCTTCTATATACACACACACACATTGTGATACAGCTAGCTTAGCATCGTCATAGTTCTGTTCTAAACTGAAGAACTTTGTACGCGTCTTGTGTATGATGCAATACATAGCTTCATTATTCGCACAAAGTAGCAGGGATGGCAAATCCTCCCTCTTTTACCAATTAAAGAGAACCAACAGTTTACCCATTTCCCCGACTAATTTGTAAGTTTATCATTTTACTATGAAATGACTTAACAGAAACAACCAAAGATAAGAATACCATTTATATTTTGGGGGCATTCTGTAACAAATCCCGTGTCCCCCAATAGATCCATTTATGAGACCAGCAATTCTCCTAATTTCATAATTCAGAAAGCTTTTCCATACCTGTGTAGAAACTTTAGCAAAAGCTAAACAGACTCATGTATATGGAATAGAGCTAGCTCTGACTTTCCTGGCATTGGAATAGGATGCTTTGCTGTGCTGCTACCGTCCACTTTTAAAAGTACGACTTCTCTCCCTTGTCTCTGTGTCGTGTAGGTTTTAGGCTTAAGTCTGTTGCTTGCAAAACGGATACTACGAGTAAATAATATTATGCGAGCAACCATACGGTATAGTACGCTTCATGTTGATGTATCTATACGATATATAGGTATATGATAATACATTGGCGTGTGCATGTAAGAAAGAATAAGCGTAGTATAATAGAGCTTGATCATTTCTTTAGAGATAGCGTTATAATGGGTTATAAGTTATAAGACGCTTATGACTTGTAGTTGGGAATGGAACCTGCCGAAATAAAATGTGAATGTACACAATTATTATTCCTTATGTGAATCTGAGTGGGAAAGGGCGCTTTGCTAGCATGTCGTGGTGGTTGGTGAAGGTGTTGTTGATTCAACCATAAGGCGAAATACGTAAAGAAGTGCATAAAATATATATGCTGAGTACACATATAAAGGCTGAGGTTGTGTGGCCTGACTCTTCGTCAGGATGAGCAACTAGTTCCTCCTTCATCGATCCTTCATAAGGCTCATAACGTACCGCGAGGAGTGTTTATTAAGAAACCATTTTCAAAATGTCTTCAAGTTTACGAAAATTGTGTTATGAAATTTTGACCAGGAGCAGTAATATGCTATAAACGGGGAGCAGATTGATGTAATATGGATTAGTAGCTTTCCTAGCAATTACCAATTACCCCTTCTCATTTCAGTATTTTGCATAATATGAGTATCGATTAGCAATACATATATAGCAATACTTCTTTCCCAATTATTTTGTAAAATTGTTAATAATTAATATAATTCACATAATTTCCATGCATGTACGACCAATAGAGAGGTTTTTAATGCAAAACGATTGAGAACCCGCTCTAATCCGGATCCATGCAATCAATGATGATATGATGATTCAGCCTGTAGGTTACCTGATTCTTATTGTTCTGCATAGGAAAACAAGGGTCAACCTGTCAAGCTGTAAAAGCAACGTTAGAATATTATACCACAAAGTAAGTTCCACTGCGTGCTGGGTTAACAACATACCTACGCAACACTAAGGACCAGTTAGCAGCAAGCAGCGTAAGACTTGCGAATGATGATCTGCAACAATTGATGAAGTCAGCTAAAGTCTGCTGATATTGAAACGATATGATGACGCATCTTTGTCTCATTAACAGAGAGTTCATATATCAGGATGAGCTACGTAATATGTACTTAAGCTGAAGATTACTACTATGAAAAATACTGAAAAAGAGCAAGGGCAGCATTTAATTTTTCTTACATTGCTGTAAGTGGAGTCTGGCAAACTGGTATGTCATTTGTTCGTATGTATTTTGTTTTGTTTTGCTGATTTTACAGACGGTGATCTTGATGCGAATATCTATCTATACATAAACTTTTGCAAGAATTGAAAGGTAACGTTGATTATCTGTTTTACTTTACATTTATTAATGACCAAGCCTAGTCGTTTGAGAATACGGTGAATATGGTGTATGTTTAGTGTCACCATCATTCGTTTCCTCTTGTGGCGTACGTGGTATATGTTAAATATATTGACGATTAGTATATAGCGTATTTAATTGAATTAGTATATGCGTCCGTCGTCCGTCTGTCCACTCACCTGTGTATAAAAATTTCGATCGACAAAACGTCTTAAAATCTACTGTTTTCTTTATCTCTGGACGCTATGTAAAATTGTTACCATCATATATTGTACAGTTAATATTCAATGTCAAGTTTTTTCAGTACATAAGACAACGAGAAAAGCGTTTCAAATCCCTCTTGTTAATTTATATGTGTAGAATCTGATTGCCTATTCTTTCAATCGTGAATATATTCTGTTGCTAAATGTCTATTTATCCTTTAATTTCAAAAATAAAAAAAATAACAGTCACGAAATAATTGTTTTTATATTGTACGTATTACACGTGCATATAGTTCATACATTTAAGTTTATATACTAATAACATTTTTCCTCTAAAATCTCTCACCACAATTCGCAATAAAATTTTATTAATGCTAACTTCAGTCGATGTCTGTCTAGCGTCATCCGTGTAACACTTGCCTATCTATACTACTGATCCTCATAAAATACGTGTGTACCAAATGAACTTTAAAATATGACGCAATATACTGCAGCCGATGATTTATGTACCGATTGGATAATACTATTGTTATATTTTTATTATTGCTTACTACAGTTCAACTTTACGAATGCTAATAAAATAACAACAGTAAATTCACTGTTTCGTCAAAAGCATCTAATTGAAAATGAAAAACGCATTTTACTGGCATTTTTCTTGTTGCAGCTACAGAACATTCTACAGCTCACTGTGGGCAAACTGACATAATCATAAAATCCGCTAAGCGGTAAGCATTCATTGTCAATGTTAAGATATTATAGACATTCTCACAGAGAGTCGTAAATTAGTCAATAATGAGAAATATACCTTTGGTTTAGTGCAGGGCTAAAATGCTTTTTATTTGTATGTTGGTCATCAAAATAAACAAAAAGGTAAAGACATAAACCACCTTCAAGGATATTTAATTTAAAGGCCTATTGTAATCAATTTGTGAGTTGAACAAGGATGCTGATCACTGCTAGACATCACTGTTAAGTATGTTACGGAACCGTTTTTTATTATCTCATAATATGAATGAATGAATGAATGCAATGATGAATGATGAACATAATAAAACCTTTGTTCAGAAGTAAAGAAATAGTTTAATAAAATTACATATGCGTGTGTTAGCAATTTCAGCTGAAAGTCCAACTTTGGACTCATCAATGTTTTACAACAAAATGTTATTCCAATGGTGTGGCAATTTTTCTTAAAATACTACAATTTTATTTGGTACATATTTATGCAAGGAATATCTTTTACGGATATATCCTACATGCTCATGTACACAATAACATAAAACTAAATATGCATATTTTCATTACGATTAAATGTTGTTTTAAGATTTGTGATTTATATTTACATGGGCAGTGCATATATGTATGTGCATATTATGCACTTAGGTAATTAACGTGAATTCCAATGTGACTCTTCACTCACCAAAGTTTTACTGTAATAATAAAACTGTTTATTGTTATTTTTCCGTTTACCATTCATACATTCTGCTATACTAACCAAATGCTCTTCATGTCATATAAAGTACGCATAATAAAAACTATATTTTAAAATACTTATAATGAGATCATTATTAACCTTGATTTAAGAAAGTAAAAAAACTCGCGACAAATGTGCATAGGAATTTGTGTATGCATTTAACACTTTACGTGAAACCAACCATTGTATTGAATGCCCAAAACACAAGGTATGTAGGTGTGGATATTTTTACCCTGGGTTCAATACCAGACTGCCTGACTTTACCGAACTGGATAAGTTTCTAACAACACGGAATTCCAATAAGATTGAAAATCTCTTTTTATAGAAACACCAAACTACATTATAGCGTGCTTTATTGTGGACTATTTTTCATTATTTATATGCTGCAAGAGAGTACTGTGATGAGCGGCAGAACTTTATGTAGCGTACTTCATTTCCATGTTTTGGAAACAGTCATTTCCCAGAATAATATCACGAGCACTTCTTTGTACAAGTGCCAAAACATTTTTATCGTCTCTCTACTTGAATGTTGGTAAAAGTCATGCGCTATTGTATCACAGAAGTTAGTTGTTTATTATTGTGTTGACAAAATATGCAAGGAAATTAAATGCACAAAAACGAAAAGCAGAGAGGTTTAAAACTCTGAGCAGGAAGTAAAGTATTTGTATTTGTATTTGTTTTTTGTATTTGAAAAAATAAAATTCAAACCGTTCCAGTCGCCTCAATTTGGTTTGTCATTACGCGGTAGTTCACAACATACATATAACTGTACAAAATATAATGAAGATGATAGCTTACTAGACTAGTGTTAGATCTAGTTTGGATTTATATATTTCATCAGATTTCGATCAAATTAATAAATGAATTTCACAGTTATTTTCCCGAAACATTCAGACGAATTGGTCAATGCTGTGCTATAACGGGGCGCGGTGAGACACCGAGAAGTTGAATTTTTAACCACGTATACAACGCCACATGTGCGTATACTTTTCATAATGGGGAAGTACTATAATCTTAAATAGTTCAAAATATTCTGAGATTCATTCATTTATCTTATAGGAAAAGACGGGCATTGAAAATACAATGCCATTATTACCTAAAGGTGCGCTGTAGCAGACAGCCGGGTTCCTAACCTAAAATCTGCGCAAGCCAAGCTTAAAAAATTTCATTTTCCGCAAAGATTCTATCTTCCCAATTCTTTTTTCATTCATAAGTTTCTCCCTTCACATCCGACCACATCCAATCCCCTATTATCTCGTATGTACTTTGACAATTATGGGTAGGTAGGTATTCAACTGCTATCACGGAATTTAAAAATGCCGACATGATTTGTAAAGCTAAGATTATCACACACATAATATTCATGTTTACTCGAAGAGTTAGACAGGCAAATGAACATTTAACCATAATTGTGCTGTAGTAATACTGCTATTAAAGGTTAAAACAAAATTCTTTATTATTATTAGCGTGTAATTTGCATTATTTTTTTGCTGAGAATACATAAGTATCTCTTCAATGTTAGTACCACATATGTACATGCCACATTATGCAACATATAACTGTTTAACAACGTAACATAGTCATTTCTTGGTCTTACACTTATCTTACCTAACCAAGCAAAAAAACGAGAGATGTAGTTCGTCAGTTTAACAGGAATCCCCATTGCCATCACCTATTTATACAGACAACAGACGAGAAATCAATGTTGCTGTTGTATGTATATTTGCATTACATGCATGGCAATGGTAGTGTAAGAGTTTGTAATACGGTTAAGCCCAACCACACTGAACACCAGCAGTATGCAACCAAGTGAACACGTTCTCCTCTTCTGCCGTAAGAGAAAACCCTGTCTTTCTTGACTATTCATTCATTCATTCCTATTATAGTCATCATCATCGTCGTCGTCGTCATTTTCTATAATCTTTCCTTGCTCCATTCATTCATAGCAAATCATTTTCAACATCACAGCAGTACAAAAAGTTCATACTGCTTTACTTCATTCATTTATTCGTCCCGATCTCTATGTATGCATACCCATTATCATATTATGTCCTTCGTTTAACTGTGTACAGTCCTTTTCATTCATTCATTCATAAATACAGACGTAAAGTCAGCCATCCGTCATACCATCATAATTGTGTTCAGAGTATTAGTGAAGTATGTTGTTACATTCTCGGCTTTTCTTCACTGCTCTATAATATATGCCGCTTGGCTGTTGCATATAAATGTACTGATTCTATGTTATAAAAAAGAGAGGACTTTAATACTAACGGGCCCCACACCTCATTTAACTGTTTTGGCTAAAGGGGATGAAAATATACTGAAAAAATATTGATAACTTTTAGGTATATTAAAATTATCATTTGGTAAGATGCAGCCGGGGGACGAAACCTTCCGGTAACAAAAACATACTTTTTTCAAATCTAAAAATTTTCTACGATAGCGTCTTTACGCAATCTTAGAGGGTGGTATATTGCCACCAGTTTTGTTAGGATGATCTTACGTATTTGTTTAACCAAGCGAACCTTTAAAATGCCTCTATATTTCACCACATCTATTTTTGAATGGATGTAGAATTCACATGGCAAAAAGCATGATCAAAAGTAATATTAGTATTCCCCATAAAATATCAATGAAATATTCCTACTGCTTTATATTGTAGAGGTTTAGATAAAGGTGTAAAGAGGTCTTTTCGCTGTCCCAGTAAAACTTCCATTTTTCTGATTCTGTTGTAAGGGGTCGAAAAATGTACCTATGAATAAGCTTACATTTATGATGTTGTCGTAACTAGATGTACTTCTTGTGCAACATCCGGGTCTTTCTTGCTGTTCAATGTAAGTAGGTGTATATTTACCTGTTTCAAAGCAGCAGATATGAAGGGTTTGTCCTCACCCTAACAAAAATTGCTGACTCGACTGGTTGCTCGAAGGATGGAAAAGTTCAAGAGGTGAATTAAGGAGAAAAAGATGATACGGAATTATAATATTAAGTAACAGAGTTATCGTCAGTTGTATAACGAATCTAGCTAGAAAGTTGTTTTTTATTAAAATTTCCGAAGACAGTCATTACAACTTGCTTTACTGACATTTCAACAGCCTGTGAGTCTGTGAAGCCATCAACACTGCTATTGTGTTTATGACTTTGCGACAACTAAATTTTCTTATCGTTATCATACATTTTATCATGAAGATAATAATCTTCATATGCCATACCATTCCATCTCAAACAGATTCAATATCTCTGCGTGGGCGAATGGTTAGGAATGAAAACACAAATACGCTATAAAGCAATTCATAACATAAATATAAACTGGTATATTACACAGATGCATAATCCGCAAAGCCTTACATATAATGTATACCTTGGTAAATATATAGCATAAATTTTATTAATGTTTGGGAGGATTTGGGAGATAACAAGGTCACGCATGTAGGTAAACTTTACGGAGTGAGTAGATTTATGAATGGAAAATAGGAAAACTGACTACACAAGAACTGGAATATTATCATTTCGTGAGAACTATCTGTATATTTTATACACAATTTTTAAGCATGGATAAATAACACGAACGAACGAACGAAATAAGGAAGTAGGGCATAAGTAAATTAGCAAAAAACCGTTGCATATTATTTGTCGTTGTACAGAACTATCTGCGATGGTCTTACCGCCTAGCGAGTTAATCTATCCTATTATATATTTTAATATTTTCAGTAACGTTCACCCTCAGGTGGAATTTCATTCCAACCCACATGCAAACTGGTAATCATATTTTCTTGTAGTAAATCTACATGGAATTGGTCACCTGATACACATTTTTAAAAACTGGAGTTACATAATTTGAGTAGGTGGATGGACGGACAAATAGACAAAGACAATCGTAGAAAGTGTAGATTCCGTCACTACTTGCAATTAATAAATATATGGTTTCATATGTGTGGGGTTAATTATATGGAGGTTCTTGTTATGTATTAATAAACTAGAAGATACTCTGAACTGCACATACATATTTGAATAACCAATTAAATTTTATTTGAAAGACCTAAAGACATTAAAGAAGTGCGGAGTCCTCTGTATTTACTTCAATGATCCATTTAACTTGCATTTTTTGGTGTATGCAAGGACGTTCAAATAAAAAGGTTGAACATACAATAGCCAGCAGCATACCAAATATGTAATACATATAATCAAACAAAATGTAACTTACGCAGTTGTTTGAAATATCATGTACATTTAAGTATGCATTTTATGATGTATTTTACCTCAGTTGACAACAGGTAGATTTGTAATAAGGTTAGTTTTCAAGTGTTTTGGTAACTTTCCCACAACTTTCACTCCTACAGTGCATTGCATTGAAAATCCCACCCGCTCCTCGTGAATCTTCTGCCTTCTCATTCTCATCTTAGGTGGGTGTAGAAATATAACATTGGGTTGTGAACAACGTGAAAATGAAAATTGGAGAATTTTTATGTTGAACTCGCGTAAAATTTGCTATTCTATTCATCATATTCCATTGAAATACAAATGAACGAGTATGTATTTTATAGAGTTTAGTGGGAAGCTCTATAACGATTTGATCCGGATTATCAATTAAAGAAAACTGCATCAATCATACAAAAATTAGGGATTTTGATCATCCATCTTTACATGGCATTTTACTGGTTTGGCTTCTCATAGTGTAGGAGGTTTTGACTTTTTTGAAGTATTGAACTCTTCAATTGTCGTTCCAAATTGAAAAAGTTTTTCAACCACTAAGGCCAAAAACTAGTATATCATGTGTGGGGAAAATGAAACCTCATAGTATTATCATGTGCTCGTCTATTTTTAGCTTTTCTTTTCCCTCCCTCCAGCTAACTAATCCCATCAAAAGTGCAATTTGAAAATCCGTAACCCGTGAAAAATGTCAGTTAGGTAATAATATACAGCCTGGAGTTGAGTAGCGAAATATCTTCATTATCAATGAAAACCCCTTTTAGTACAGGACCATGTCTCTATGCTGCCTATAAATTGTTGTAAGCAACGCTGAATGTAAAAAGTTTAGAAAGCGTCGTAACAGTAAGAAGTAAAGTATGTAGGAAGCTCAGTTATCGTCCTTTCTCCACATTTGGACTGAGACATGGCATGTTTTGGAAGGAACCCCTCAGCAACATTTTAATGTCGCTCTGATGATTATAATATGATGTGCCTTCGTAGCAAAATCTGGTCTGATTCTGGCAAGTTTAAAGCCTACAATTGTGCGAAGTGCGAAATGAATTGCTTCCAACAGTCAACACTTCAGCATATCATATTAAGGCATATATATTTATTGACCAGTATTTATATCATGTGCGTACCAAAAGCAGC
This sequence comes from Coecobrya sp. COE2, assembly GCA_027743765.1. Taxonomy (NCBI): domain Eukaryota; kingdom Metazoa; phylum Arthropoda; class Collembola; order Entomobryomorpha; family Entomobryidae; genus Coecobrya; species Coecobrya sp. COE2. Next base: position 30,784 of record JAHZMV010004610.1, on the reverse strand, counting down.
AATTCTAATAGGATAATGTGTATTGTAAGGACATTTTTAAAAATATCTATCTGTGTAAACATGAAATCAGGTTGTAGTCACTTTAACGTGCCAGATCGATGATGCTGATGGATGATAAGAACACGCAATATTATAAAGTAGGTCTCCACAAGTGTGGATAACGTTGCAACCTGCATGCAACCCGAGAGCAAAGACCTTTACGAATTGATTTAAAACTTAACTAGGTACATTCCTTATGAATGAATGTTCAGAGCTGCTGTCGTCATCTCTCTGGTTGCGTAAGCATTGCCCTATAATTCAACAATAATATGAGTACGAAAAAAGGCACATTGTATGAAAGCCTCTATTTCCAAATATAACTCGCAGCTCTCACGCACTTTACCTAATAACATCAATGTATAATGCATGCTGAATATTTTCGCTTTCCCCTGCAGTACAAGAGACTATGTAGAAACCCATAGGAAAGTAAGGTTGCATATTATGTATATAATGTAGGAAAGTGCGTAAGCAAGAGAGTAAGCTGCTGGCAACATTTAACCTTCTAACAAACTCATCTTCCTGGAACCATACACTGGTATAAAGAATAATACAAGTTAGATGGTAGGGCTAAGCATATAACAAGAGAAAAGTGGTACAAAAGTGCGTAAGCGTTATAAATAACCTTTATTGCACTATAAACGTAATTTAATACAGATACATACTATATCTATAGTAGTAAAGAAAGGCAGAATCTCTTTGTACTTTATGTCTGATGAAGCCTAGGAAAGACTCGACTTGAACTACTTCCACACACTCTGCGTCTCTACTCCTTTCCTCACTGAACAGCACGAGAAAAGTGTCTCTCTTCCCCATTCAGCCTTACGCACACGCACTTGCGTCAGCAGACAAGAACATTTTATGAATCAGTAACATTTTTTAGCCAGCAGAAGTAAACGAGAAGGAAAATCTTGAATGGAACACTGCGCTAGCTTTTATCAGCTATATGCTTCCCTTTCCTTCCTGTTTGTCGCCCCTATGCCGTAAATAGTGCTACACCTATTAAAACATATATATTCATATACATGCCAAGGTATATTGTATATCTAATATAATTTTGAGATGTGAAACAGCAACTGCGTGTGCCTATATAAATATGTTCATACACGCATGTACACATTTTCCCCTGAAAATGTATGAATGAATGAATCTTGGTGGAAAGTAGAAAGAAAGGATACATATAGCTCCTAGGGATATAATATCTATGTAGCTAGGCATACTGTCTCTCTGCTTCCATATATGTGGGTAGTATTTCAGCCTTTTCATTCTTAGTTGGTGGATGCGTGTGTGGTTCCACTTTCGTTCATAAAAATGAGCTCTACTGTCTACGCACTTTCGGGAAGTAGGATACAAGACGGAGTACATTGACTAGGAGAGAGAAATGAAACGCAAAAGCACATTACGTGCGTAGGTTGACTATGAAACTCTGTTCTTACGCAAATGCCACACGTATTAGCTTCCCAACGGCTCTGCCTGCGTTCCTTTATAATAATATGTATATACAGGTTTGGGTCAAGGCACGTGTATCCCATCGATCGATTTCAATTCTTGAGAAGATTTTATTCATGCTTTTGGTTTCATCAACCAGGAAAAAATCCCCTCTGCATATACTGTTTGAAAATATATTGTTATTGTTATAGGCACAATGCTATATATTTCTCATTCACTTGCGTAGATAATATTGCTCAAAGTTGTTTCGTGTTCGTGCCTCGTGTTCGATCCAAATCCAAAAGAAACAATTAATTGTCGTAGCTTGCACAACGATAGAGTTTCATTCATGAAAACGGAACACAGGGTTCCTTATGAACACGCACGTTGCTCTGCGTACACCCCCATTCCGAACATAACCATGATGTGCGTATTATCAAATGTTTTGTCAATCAATACATTCAACATTGAATATCTTCCTATTTTCCGTCCGTCCTCAACTGTACACTCAGTTATAGAGCTGAACTCATTTTATTCTGTTCGTTATAAAAATATGCTTAGTAGAAAATAAACAGAACTTGTAATCGATAAAACGGATGAAGCCAACAAAATCTACTGTGATCCTGATACCATCACCATGCCTTATGAAAACAGGGCAGGGTGGGGTTCATTTATAGTGAATATACTCAATGGAAACCATGTATTCAAAAACAGCAACATTTGTTTGCTGCAGATAAGACATAAAAATATGTAAATTGATACAATTTCTATATGATATTATAACTCAATTGTATTTGACACTGTGAATATTAGACACTTAGACAGCATCATGCATCTTATGACGTGTATACTTAGTAAATAGCTAGACAAAACAGATCAACTTGTGACAATACAACTGCCTAGCATGACTCCACGAGGAGTTTTTATACATGTCCGTTTATTCAACTCATCAATTTGGACGATTTTGTTAGAACCGGTAAAAAATATATAGACCACGGCAGCTGCAAAAGTTTTACTATTTCCATTTCCTTCTTTGCTGAGAGAAATAATAATAACATTCTCTCCCACATCTTATTTTTTTGCTTGTTAGCACGTCCGAAGAGTACATAGAGTTTTATTGCTCGATTCATTCACAATCCGACAAACACAACTGCTTGTAAAATGCATACGGTTTACGGATGGGTATGGATAACATCTCACTTTTTCCACTATAGAATACCAACATTGCGTAGGTATGGTGCAATTTCTAAGAGCTCGTCTCATCATCATTACAAGTTGTAATATTTTTGTAATATATGCCGACGTGTAATAGCTGCCGTGGCTGAGTCACAAATTTGACTGGTACTATTTTTTATTTCCTTCTCCCGCATGAACTAAATATTGAGACGGAAAGAGGTTCCACTTTCTAGAGACGTTCCCTCATTACATCCTTAATTCAATGTACATCTGCCGTATGTTACTGCTACAATTACAATAAGGAATATTAGATGAAGTCGAAAATAAGACTTTGAGTGTGTATCATGTGCATATGCAAGGAAGCACACATAATGTGTACACAACCGTTTTGGATGATCTAAGCAACGGTCGAGAACAACAATAAAAACCAAAAGAATGAAACCTGGTGGCCTTCTGCGTGGTCCTTTCTCGAGGAAGTACAAAAATGTTTATATGCCTATGCTCCTGGTAGCGTCTGGTTTTGGTGTATTTTTATGAATGAAAGCAAGATTGACCTACTTTCAGTGCAATTTCATTCATAAAACTTTGGTTCCCTTTCCAACCCTAACAACAAACATGCATCAATAATATTATGTGTGTGAGTGTTTTTCTAATGCACGTGCTGGTTTTCATTAATTTTATGCTTTTATAAATTTTGTATACTTTTATATGCAAATTTTTAGCAACTTTTTAGCATTCCAGCACCATGCTGCGATTCTAAAACTTAAACTCTGTGAACATTCTAGATATTATAAGCTTACAGTTTAAAAGTGGATACATACCACACAAGGGTATCATGTTAGAAGATGCCGACCACCCACACTTTATATGGAACTTTAACTCTGTCATGCTATTTGATGAGATCATGCAAATGTTAATAGAGTCTTTCGACATATATACTTAGAAATGTGCAACACTGTCATCATCTTTTCGCGTCATTCATTACTATTTTCCAGACTTCACATTTTCTCTTCCAGTTTACTTATTATGTGTGTTCACCTTGGCTGGAAAAGAACACCGCTAGTTCAAACACTAAAAGCTTTTTACCGTCGATATATTTTATTGTATCGATCCATATGAACTTTCCTTCTGCTACCGTACACTAATACAAAGTGTACGACTAGATACAGTGGGTCTAAATGGCACAGAGACCCTGAGAAGTAAGGTCGTCTTCTTTCTAGAAAGACCGCTCCACCCGCACACGACGATGATGATGTTGATGAGCCAAAATGTGAATGAAAATAAGTGACGTCATAATTAATGATGGCGGGTAACCTTATTTGCTCCATCCACTATAAAACTTTGTAGTTCCAGGGATCATAGAAGTAAAGCTGCTTCGTTCATTCATCAAAACAGGCATCTGAACGGTAATACTCTTTCCCAAATGTTAAGGCTTTTCATGAATACATATTACGCAATTGTTTCAACTTCTTTTCTCAACGCAAAGTAAAGTGGAAGGACACATTTTCGCTTCCGTCATTCTTTTTATTTTCTTCGACCGTCAGTAGTACTAATACTAATTAAAGTAGCTTAGTCAAAGTTTCTGACATTGAATCCTTAGCATGGAACATGAAATACTATACCGTATTGTTCAGTAGATACCATGTTGCATATGTACATGATCGTTTTATTGGTACCATACTATAAAAGTATACAACGGTTGCATAATGCATGACTAAGAATCCACAAGGTCAACGACAACATTAGTGGGATATTAGAATAAAACGAGGTCCACACATGCATAATTGCTCATCGAAATTAGGCGCTGTGGTGTGGCAAAATAAGGCTGGACAGGTATAATCTTCTACCCAAGCGCAGTAAACAATGTATGTACAATTTTTTTCGACAAAAACAAAAAAGGAGGCCATATATCCGCCAGTCAATGAACATAACAACGATAATAATTTATACCACTGTTCTCCACTCTTGTGCTATCGACTATCAAAACAAATAAACAGAGAAAATACTCAAGGTGAATCGTCGTCGTCGTCCGTTCCGCCAAATTAAAACGATAGAAGTTTGTTTAGTTTATCCCACTATGTGTATTGTGTATACAAAATATTGTTCACTTTGCGTTATTTTTATTGATAAAAATGTTCAATGTGGAAAACTGACTAATGATTCGTCCTTGTTCGGGTATAGTTTTCATTCATGTTTCCGTTTACATGGATTTAGGACACTGTTTACTAACAATTATGCATGTATCTACTGGGGAAAAGCTCTGGTGTGCTCATAAAGTAGCTCCTATACCATAAGTACGAATCACCCACGTATAATATAGCTCCTAAATTGCTAATGGGTCAAATTACAAACTTTTCATTCATTTTTTTGGCAGAAAGTGCCAGAAAATAGTGAATGACTAACTCCATTTCACTGTTGTTACTTGTCAGTGATAAAATGAAACATGAGATATTGCAATGATATATAGGTAAATACGATGCTGAATCTATTCTAATGGTCATTTATTATTAGCTTTGCTTTCTCTCTGGTTGTGCACTCACTAATATTTTTCATTCAAATTTTTATATATTTGTGTATTCAACTTCTAAGATACATATCAACAGTAATACTTTAGCTGAAGTTCATATATATGTCAAGTAATAAATGTGTTTAGAAATATATGCTGTTTTCTGACTATTTTTGAATTTTAACACGCATTTCCTACATTTTCTTGTTCTAATTAATTCACCAGGTAGTTTAAAATTCTAAGCTGAATAATACACGGAAAGAAAATAAGAACACTGTTAGTCATGCTTTCCCCGTGAAAGTCGTGGGATAGATGATACATAGTAATATTGACGTGTTGTTGCAGTTGAATATATTATGCCGTTACTGACTGAATAATCGAAAAGTTCAGCTAGTTCGGTATACGTGTCAGTAGCCGTGCACAGTCTTTAAAGTACAAAAAAATCAACCTTGAGCATATATTTTCGTGTTTGTTTTTATACGCATACATAATTATTATTATTTTCTATGTATTATGTTTTTATCTAAAACAAAACAACAACGCATGCATGCGCGTGCTAACCATCTCGTGACGTACATTTAAAACCTTCAACTATTCACTCTTCATTTAACACGGAGAATTCATTGTTGTTGAGAAAGGAGATTAAACCAAATGAGCATTATAATATACTTAATTTTATCAGAGTTTTTACCACATTATAAACGATGATTTGCCATGCATTCCGTTGTAATACTTTCTAAAATAATGGTATACACCACACAAATAATGTAGCATTAACGACGCATGCACGGCTCATTTAAGTTGTTTCTGTTGTTTCTTTTGCACACAGGAAACTATGCCTTTCGGAATGACAGTGTTGATATCAGGTCACTGTATGCTAGCCTACATACAGACATTTCCTGGTTTCTTTATGGACGCACTTTCTATCCTTATGTGCACAACAACAAGGCATATTGCTCATACTATATAGGTGTACATATAATATTATAATAAAACGAGAAGCTAAATTCTTTCACGGGTTGCAAATATGTTTGCTTACCTATACGTGGCTTCAATTATAGGAACTCTGGAGAAACTTGTTTGCTGACCTCGTTTTGCCATTTTTTCATCATGAGTGCCTATAAACCATATAAGTGTACTATAGGTACAATATTATTGTGTCAATATTTTAGGCTCCACTTTCAAGATACACAGATAATTAATTTTCTTGCATAATATACAGTTTTCAATGAAAGCAGAAAACAACCCAGAAAACACGATATTACCAAGTGACTATATGAAAGTGAACTATCGTTTAATCATGAAAATCCAATCATGCGTAATTTTATTACAATTTCCATTAATACGACTTTTGCAAGCCAAACTTTACCAACAATACTATTCTTAAAGAAACACCGTAACATGATTGTCTAGCTCTAGTTTCATCTGATATAAACGTCAATAAGCAGCCGACACCTTCAATTTTACGCTTTATATACTCCTATCCATGAAAATATTCAAGTTAACCACTATAAATAATTGGGTAGTATATTAAATGGCTTTGCAACTCACAATCAGACAAACTGATAACTGCCTAGCCCAACATTGCACTGCACCAACGCAGTATACAAACTTTAACATGCATTGCACTCGCACTTTGTTTTGTTCCATGTACTATGGAGCATTCTCCTGTGATGTATCAGGGTCAAATTCTATACACCATGCTTTCATCGATTCAACTTCAACTTTTTTATTCTGCTCCTCGTTCATTCATTTTCTTTCATTCACATAACAAAACTCTGTTTCATTCAGTATCCATGACATAATGGGGGAAAGTGAATGAAAACTCAAGGAGTAAAATATATTTACATGGGTAAACGTGTAAAACGCTACATACAAATATGCTGGCCTGATAGATGACCGGCATTTTTTTGTTTAAAATATACGAGCTTTCTGATGAAACATTGTATGCAAGATGGGCAATTTTTACTTTTAATTCTATTTAGTGTTGAATGTCTCCGGAAGATTAAGATCCTTGCATAAATATTTGTTTCTCTATTTCTTGGGTTTTGGGTTTGCTGGAGCTGTGTGTGTATCGCTTTCTGATTGGATTAAAACATATTGGGTGGATTGTTCCGAAATCTTAATAGAGGATATGGTTTTAATAAAATCAAAAGAAAAAGCTAAATACTTCATCCAAACATCATATTTTATTATGCTGGTTGTACCTTTCATTCCCACATAATGACCAAGATATTCTTTCTAAACAAGTGGGTGGATTTTTATTTCAGATTGGTTAATGGCAAATGAAATAGTGATTGCCATCCCCAAAGGGGACAAAGTTGAGCTACCAGTATTGTTAACTTTGCATTTCATTCAGACATCTAATAATTCATATTGCTGTGCGTAACTTGAAGTAAATGAGTTTGCAAGGCATCTTTGTTAGCAAATCCGCAGCCAACGGACAAGCAATAAAAATTTATGACAAACTAGAGAAATTGGTATCAAAAATGTTATTAAACCTTTGCTCTTAAATCGTCATTCCAGAAACAGCTATTTTGTTTCATGTGTGTATGATTTAATCTAAGTTATTACAAAGAGAAAATATAAGCTTGACTGTAGCAGAGAAATCAGATAAACATATATGCAATTATGTTATATGCGTGTAGTGTAGTGCTTGTCATTACGTTCACTAACTAGCAAAGTTAAAAAAGTCACATTAAGATTTATCACACTAATATCAGTTTACTTCCTGGGGAAGCTCTGATTTCGTGTAATCTCCGTATTTTACCAAGCTGACCTTGCCCTTAAGAATTTCAAAAGTCATACATGATTCCAATACATATGTATAGGTACTTATGCACGGAACTCTGGAATGAAATGTTGAGTTGTTTGCTTCTGCATTCGCAATTTCGCATACGACCTTGGTCACACACTGCACTATTGATGCCTTGCCTTATGTTCCATGACTTAATGAATCAAAAAAGCTTTAATGCATCATACATATCGTGTCGTGTCATACTAAATACAGATGGGCATGCTACTTCATTACTTGCATCGGTGACGGATACATAAATTGGTGAGGTAGAAAGGTAAGAGACGTAGTGGTGTGGAAATAAATGTCGAGGTCACTGCCGTCATCGTTGTCGGTTGGTGATGTTACAAGACAACAGACGAAATCAAAAAATATTCACGTGTAATCAGTTCATTCCAGTCATTCTATTACACCAAAAATCGCCTGACTATTATTATTATTACTACATATTACCTTTGTATACTTCCATGCAGCATTGTAAGCTCTCACAACCTTAATGGGAAGCAATAATAATGACGACAAAGAACAAACCCAAGAAGTCATTACATTTTTTGTGATTGCGTTTAGTGTAGCATGGCATGAGGAAAGAACAATGACGACAGCAATGGCCATGTCTTTTCAAACTCGCACAACTTCTTTTTTTTACGGAGTGTCTATGTATTAAACATTCCTTCCACGTATAATAGCTCATCAACTCACCAATGCGTTATTTGATTTATACGTTCCGGACTCCAGAATCCACTATTAAATGTCAATCTTTAGTGCTTGTATTGTGTCGCAAGCAAAACTATGTTCAGGCGATGAGCTCATAAACGATAAAACATTGGCAACATATAATCCATGAGAGCATTTTAATACTCTTCTTTGATGTAATATTTTTTATGGAACGGTTCAATAATGTGTGTATATTCAAGCTTTTAGCTTTACCACTTCACAAATATGGATTGTGCTAGAAAAGAAAATCCCACTTAAATGCTTTTGGTATATAATATGAATAATTGTCAAGTGTTGACTTTACCGTTCTACTTCCATTGTTCACAGGAAAATCAACAGTTTACTATTAGCTATTTGATTCTACACAAATATGTATTATATGTATATATCTTCAGGTTGGGATAAGTTGTTCATTTAGTGACTGCTATACAGCTACAAACACACAACTTTTAGAAAATGGGGTGGGAAATGAAAGGAGACAACAGTTTGTCCGAATACCTTGTAGTGAGCACCATCTTACTAACATTTTTGTAATAAAAGTTTTATCCGTCAATATAATATATGCAATAGGTATCATATTTAAGTCTTTGTTTAGTTCATCAAGCATTAAAACATATTTATGCATGTTTTGAGTGAAGAATAAAGATTTTTATATACATTTATAAACTTATAAGCTCCATATTATTTGTGGATTGTTTACACTGTTTCAGGAAACTGAAGCTAAAGGCCCATATTACTAGTTAGGTGCAGGTGGATCTTTGGAAGCCAAAAACGGGACCCATCTCATTTTGTAGATTTCGACACGTAGAATAAAATTGTTGCTGGGCACTTGTCCATATTTCACTTGCTAAGTCCATTTTCGAAGGGTCCAAGCAGAGAGTATACAAAGTAAGTAGTTTATAGTCTATGGGTCCAAGTTGCCCTGTTATACTATGCAGTTTAATAGAGTTTAATGTATTTTCAAATGCAAAACGTAGTTATGGTAATTATTTGCTAACATAACTTGCTAACACCCGATATGTACGTATGATCTACCTGTTGTGGACTGACAGTTTAATTCAGGGAGGTGAAATGTTATAAATTATTATTCAGGGAGGTTTAATTGGTCCACCTATAGCATAACACAGTTAAATATTTCAGTAGATATCAGTTTTGTAGATTGATATCTGCTAGCTTCAAAAACTAAACTGAGGCTAGTGAGCAGTATGGACAGTAAACATATTTTTAGACGATATAATGTCAAGAGAGGTTAAACTGTGCATGCCTGGTACTAAATTTAAAATTTGAAATCTGTCTGCTTTGCATTATCCTATTATAGCTATCTGGCATGTATTCTGTTTTGTCCTACAGGAATTCTAATAATCCTTTTAAAGTATTTCCATAACTTTGATTTAACTTTTCTTATGCTCACTTTCGCTAGTTCTTTACTTTGCATTGATGCTACGAGTTTTACAACAAAGAATTTTCTATATACCTTCGGATCCTATCTTATATACGTATCCAGCGTCTGTCAATAATAATCATGTAGATGTTTCATTTTTCACATTTTGGCGTCTGTCTCATCAAATATTTTCACTGTTTTGGAGAAAGTGGTCTCCAAGTATGTATCGTCCTTCAAGCTGTGTTGAAGCATTTATTACATTACTTACCACCCAAGATTTCGTGTATAGAAATGTCTCCACTTTAATGGTCTATATATGATGTGCTTAAGTCGTTACTCTCCCTCGATATATTTTACAGCCCGCTTTTATAAACGCAGGTGTTGACTTTACATATATTATTTGAAAACATATATTAACTGTATATATAGCATATATTGAATTTATTGTTGTGTTGAATGTTGACCTATGCCAGGTTTTACTTCTAACAATATTTTCCTCTGCACATGTACATAGGAAGACTAAAATGCTGCAAAATAAGCTTTTCTCCACATTTGTCCTTCTGTGATACTATACAAAACAGCAGTCGTCTCTATATGAAAAGGTACCCTTACGCCTAGTAACACTTCTCAAAGCGTGCTTTCCACTTTATCACTATCACTCTCGGAACCTTGTGACTTTTGCGTGGGTGGATGCTGGGATGAACACATAGCTATATAGCTTCCTCTTTATGTCTCCCTTTCTCCCCAAATAAAAGTGGTGCTATAACCTAGCACCCAGTAGAATGCCTACACTCACTACTTTTTAAAAGAATTTCTCTCCCGAGTCGTATACAGAGATATTTTGAACAGAATAGAGCTGCCGATTTACTTTATCAAAATGCCTTTCTCCGACCCGTTCCACATGATTTCCTTCTATTGTTAAGTGAATAACTAGCACGTAGCAGTTTACTTGAACACGCCGTATATGAGGAAATGAGCAAAGTTTTATGAGCTTCTATTTATACAGAAAAGAGTGGCCTTCTAAAAATGTTTAGATCTTCGTCCACAAATGGTGTTGGCTGTTGAATTGGTGGGCACATAATGTATGTATGTATACTCTCATGATAAAAATTATATTGTGTACATTTTTAATATTGCCTGGAATCAATAAATGCTGGGAAGATTTTTCTATGGTTGGTTCATTACCTATTTGCGAATTGAACAAAAAATAATAATTATAGAAACATGATGCAATGACAATGGGTTAGATATATATGTACCTACTTCGGTTTTTCAAAGCAATATCCGTAGTACCTGGAATATAGCGGTGTAATTTTAGCAATAATTACATGCGCGGATATTATTGCTGTTTTTCCTTGTTCCATCCAATAATTGATCCCTATAAAGAATACGAGAAAGTATTTTGTGATAGAAACATGTGTAGGTACTTTTAATACAGATGCATGAAACTTCGTTGGAAGATGGTGGATGAGTTGGCAAAAGCAGTATTTAAACTGATGTAATAAAGATTTACATATCGGCAATTACAAATTCATTTAAATGCGTTTATCTTTTAGATTATGCCAATAAAATAAGCAAAAACGGTTAGGGTTGTTTCGTATGATTGCCCGATAGGTGGAATTTTAATGAACTCAAAACAATACTTTATATTCCATCAAAATATTTTGCAATAACAATTTTCACACTTAGATGCCTTATGTTATGCCACACTGTAACTTGTAACATAGACAAGCTCGAGGTTCCTCTCTAATAAGGAATAACGGTGATCAAATCTAATTTCACACTAAATTAAAGAAAATCTTTCTCAGTAAAAAAAGTTTTGTACAAAATAAAACAATGACTGATATGTTTGTTTCCTTCTTGAAGCATTATGGTTTAAAGTCATGTTACGTGACTGTTCAATTAATTTTTGAATTTAATGTATTCTCAAATTATAATCGTTAATTCCCATAATTGTATCAAAAACCTTATTACAAGCAGCTCATGGTTCATTTTAATCAAAATTTGCGAACCTCCAACCAATTGTTTTAAAGATCCACAGTGTTGATATATTAATTAAACTGAGCTCGATTTTTCTTGGCAAATCTTAACAAAAAGTAAAATTGATTTCCTAATCGTTTTCTAATTGTGAGCTTCGAATATGACTACATTTAACATCATACATGAATCAGGGATCACATACGATTTTAATTACGTTTCCGCATGGTTAAATTGAATATGTTTTAAAACATCATCACGAGTAGATATTTAACTATTTAATTGATTTGTATGGGACTGATTATTGGAGTAATTTTTTTCTAGTATAAACCCTAATCGCATTTATTGTGAAAAGACGTAATTTCAAACAAAAGGAGAGATATATTGAGGCTAAACAAAAATTTAGAAATATAAAAATTCAAATGCAATTTTAAACAACTCAAAACCTAATTTTACCTATTTGAGTTTATCTTTAATTTAATTCAGAGTGGATTATATATTTTCGTAATGTAAAATGGGCATCAATCTAACTGCGGTTTAAAAAATACTGCTAATATTTACTTTTAAAGCAAATTACTATTTAACGCGTCATTTAACATACAACATTGTAACATTTAATTAATGATCAAACGTAAGAAATGAATATTTTTGTTAGATTTTTTATACATTCATTGTTCTTTATTTTTATAAATATTAATTCTTTTACATATTAAATGTAATAATAAACAACAAAATAAAATTAACAGTAATACACAACGTACATTGACAGGTTTAAAACTTATCTTCGCACACAGTCTATATTTTCGTTAATTTGTGTATAATATAACATTTGTATAGTGAATCAACATAAATGGATCATTGTAATTTCACACAAATACGACATTTTTAGCGATATTAATTACATACTTACAGCTTACAAATTTTAGTATATATATTTTTTATATTTGAACCGTTGATTGTGGTATGCAGTTTAACTCCTATAAATAACATATTAATATACAAAGTCACAAAATATCATTTCGAATATTTCCAACAATACCATATTATCGTATCTCTGTAAAACATGTCCGTTTCATCAATGACATATATAACCTGCGCGTACATATTTTTCATGCACAACAGGAGTATACATAATACATTTTGACACATTTTTTACATTATTATATTTTATACCTAAATTCATTTACATAACATTATTTTTTTAATAATAATAATAGCAATGTAGCAATGTACATAAATTTCTTGGTCAGAACTTTCACAAAAAGCTTCATTGTTTTTTTAACATCGAATCTCTTCATCTGATGGATCACCTGTACCATTGCTGCTAGTAGTAGCTCCACCACTCCCAGTTACCGGACTGGGAAGTCGTGGTTTTGAAACACCTACATTGGCATACTGTGCTGGACGCCTAGAACCTGATGATGTGGACTTCATAGAGTCCAATTTTTCTAATCCTACTGCGCTAAGAGTAACCCCTGTTTCTATTCCATTTACATTTGGCTTTACGGTTACAGTACTACTACTAGTATTACTACTGCTGCTATTAGTAGCACCACCATCACTACTAGCTTTCACCGTAATATCGGCGTACTTTGTTGCAGAGTCTTTGGAATTTGACGACGACTTTCCTGGAGTGCCTGATTCTTCCTCGTCCAACATTGTTTCTGTGGACTGGGATTCTGGGATTGGAGTTGTTGGGGACGTTACAGTCGACTCAGGTCGTGGGGGAGGGGATGTTGGGTTCGAGAAAGAATAATGGGTCAGTGGAACGAGATAATCGGCAGTTGATGAATTTGGCGATGATACCATCTCGGGTGTTCTGTAACAAGAACAACAAAGTTATAGTGTATTCGTTAAACTTTAAACTAATAATACAAGGAAAATAAAGGTAGTTTTAAGGATTAACAAAGCAAACATGCAGCAATAAAATCCACTTTCTCTGAATCCACACCTATCAATTTTTGACAGATGCAGATTAGGGAACTTTCCCTCACAATTTTGTTCTTGTACCACATGAAAAGCATGAAATAAATGATATTGCAAAGTACTTTTGGCGCAGATAGATGGAATGCATGGCAAAGTTGGAGAAAGTAAGCTTGGGAAATGTTGCCCGTTTAAAAACAGATATGCAACCCATTTTTTATTTCATATTAAATGACATTAATTTCATGGCTATTGAGGACAGAACATTTTAAAGAGTATTATCAATTACAAGGGAATCGATAAGTAAACAGGGCAATTTAAAAACAAAAGTATAATTTATTAGCAGCTTACGTTGAAATGCTGTACCTATTTCCTTGAACGATTCGGAGACAAGAAGCATGCTCCGGGTTTGGTGGTCTCATCAGTGTCGTATCTCGCTCTGAAGATGGCGGGCGCTGGAATACTGGAAGCGGTGCGTTTACAACCTCAGGGTCCTGTAGTAAGCATTCAATAAGAAAGATTGCAGTAGTACCAACCAGACATCCAATCATTTCTCTCAAAATTATGTTTCATAGACACGCGAGTGAAAGTTGGAGTAAACATCTTTGTTGTTACATCAAGACTCTCATATGTATCATAAAGATGACGGGAATGAATGATATCACGTATAGTGCGTCATATTTGGACGTACGTCATGTGTACCTAATACTATTTACCAAGTTAGGCAATCCCTTCTGAGAAAACATGATCATCTTAAAATATTAAAGATCGTACACACTGGTGACGATCTTGGAAGGAAACATATATCTTGATTGCTAATTACGCAAACTTTATGCATAGAAACTACAAACAATATTCCTATAAGCAATATGGATATCAAATCTTATCCACTGGAGAAAAAAGGACAAGCCAGAAAGCTACCGAAAAGTATACCTCAGAAAAGGAAATAAGAACCTATTAATTGTTACTGTTTAAGATCTGATTATAATTTATGAATTTATCTTGTTTCTTTTGGTTTTATCTTGGGCATTTCCTTTCAAGATTGTCTGTTGCGGTGTTGTCAACATTTTAACCAGATCAAAGATCTGAAAACGGAATCCTATTACAGTGCATTAACAAGACAAATCCTGGAAAAGAGGATAGACAATACGCTTCTCAAGTTCCTTTCTCTCCTTGTACATACTAGATAGAACATGCAATGAGATTTTTTTCTTTGGGCGATGAATGGAGAAAATGGAATTATGCATGTAAGAAGAATTTCTCCGGACTTTTTAAAAAGGATTTACTCGTGCTAGTATAAAACTCGGATGTAATAAAAAATGGGTTTACAGATTTAGCTGAATAATTTACTGCCACTCACTGCCATAATTCTGAGAATTATCCAGTGGAAATGCATTAAAATTAAGTTTACTCGTAGACAGTTATGTAATAAGATTATTGTATTTATACACTTCACTTAATGGAATTCCTTATTAGACAATTTATTTTCTGTGCAAGTCCCTCATAAAAAATACTTCTTTAACAATAAATGCAATTAATTTTAAGTTACTTATTTGCTCACACACTTCAAACAATGTAACAACCCGTAACACATCTCAACAAACCAATTAAAGTGAAAAAAGCAAATGAACAATGGCAGTTGTTACTCTATATGTACATATGTCTAAAATACATAGGCAATTTCTTGCTTTCACAAACTTTGTGCAGAATGTCTATACATTCTCAAAAAACAAAGGAAACTAAACAATTGTCGCGATTCTTAATGATTTAAAATGTGTAAACAATGTTCACAACATAAACTTTGTGTGTGTGCTTTCTTCTTAGAATTTCGATTTAGAGTGACCACTTGTATTTCAAATATGACTCGTACTTTAACAATGTCTGTGCTCAAATCTAAAATGAAAAGCTTTTCAAAATTCCAAAAACGAGGTAGTAGTAAAGCTTTTCATTATATGTAATACAAATAATGCAATGCAAAATCACAATTAAGGAAATCCGGAACACATTATTTGAAGGCCATTCCAAAGTCCTTTTATCGCATGCATCCATTATAAATAGTGTAAACAAAGTATGTTATGTAGTTCATGCACAGACATATTGTCTATTGATGTCCATAAGGTCATCCGTCTACAACTTCTTTGTGGGAAACTGACGAGATTTATGAAAAAGTTTTCTCACTTTCTACATTTCAATTATGTCAGCCAAATCAGTAAACCTGCACCTCTAGAGTTTCAAGACGTATTGTGTGACTAATTAAAATTTGAAGCTCATCTTTTAATAATTTTGCGCCTTCAACACCCTAATAACATATCCCCCTTCCTTACATCGTTACAACGGTTTCGCTAAAACTCAATTCGTGTTTTGTACAAGCTTAGTTTACCTGACCATTGCAAAGAGCAACGGATTTGGCTATCGCAACATTTGCATGATAATGTTTCCAGTTTAAATGCAGAGTTTCAAACTAATCCCGTCATGCTTTGTTTCCTCTAGGTTATATGTTCACCTACCTGTAAACAGTAGCCAACTCTTTCGAGAAGAGTGGAGAAGTTTGGTCTCTCATCGGGTATGGGATGCCAGCACTGAAAATACAGAAATCGCAGCATATTAACGTTTGGCAATGCATGCATATTGATAAACACAAACAGACATTCAATAAATTAACTGTGCTATAAGACATATACATACCTGGGTCATGATCCCATACACTGGCGGAGGGCAGTTGGACGGTGGCTCTAGGCGACCACCATTTGTTATCAGTTGCATTACATCCTGATTTCCTCTTCCCGGATACGGCATATATCCCAGCGAGAAGATCTCCCAAAGTAGGACTCCATATGACCTGTGACATTTTAGGAAATATACCGCGTCCATTAATTTTCGCATCCCATGGTATGTGTATAATAATGTACATTGTATTACATGAATAGGTATTTCCAGCGAATATTAGTATCATAAACTTATTTATATGTGAGCCGTAGCCATATTATATTTTATTATCATTCCTATCCCGACAGTGTGTGTATGTAGAACTAGAACCTTGAAGGAAGCCTCTTGATATTCTTGATAGCACGGTCAGCTACGTTTTCTGCAGTTTTCTCTATAAATTTTACTCTCTGCTGTTATGATGCTGTTCAGCAATATTCATTCAACCATGTCCATTACAACAATCCCTTTTGAATTATTATTAATATGTTATCGTCAACTTTACTCATTATTATTTTACTCTTGTTCCCAAGAAGAAAGAAAGGCAGCCGATGACTGCTCCCTAAAACAACCCCAACAAGATCCTAGTCAATCTACATCATTTCCCCTTTCATTGGAGCTCTTCCTCTTTTGCAAAAGGATACATCCAGCACAAAACACCGTGTGGTGCATATTATAAAAATGACATTCACAAAGATACAAACGGTTCACTATGTTTAGACTAAATTCATCCCTTGTAACGCCGATGCTCTGGTAAATGTTGCGGTTTTCGTATACTGCTTCTGGGTATTCTGCTTTTCTACATGTGAAAACACATCAAAATACCCGTAAGTTTCATTGCATAATGGATTGTGTAGGTAGGTTACACTGGGTTGGCCTTTTCACATATCGTTTCGTTTCCTAATTCACAACGATCTCATTCACTGTAAAGTACCAAAGTGGATGCAGGAAGAAGAATGCAACTTATATTGAAAAAGCGTGTATCTACTCGATAACCTACGCTTGTATATATAGACATTCAATTTGCTATTGTATGCAATCACCAACCACTGACTGAGTGATGCTTTTATCATCACCACCGTTGTCGCGTCGTCATCATTGCCATGTCATGCAACCATTGCATTGTTAGTACCTCACCAACTCTCTTCACTTTTACACCAGTCAGAAAAGCTTATTTTTCGCATTATCAACTTGGCGTCGTCACCCGACTAACAATTTCTCAAAGATATCAGTTACGTGCTTCTGCAGAACCCTTTCGTAAGCACTTGTGACGTCTAAAAAGACATCAATGACTTGAAATGATAAATGAAATTGCGGCGACATTTTCTTCCATAAGGAAAGTTGAGAGTGTTGGTGGTGTGATTGCATTGCTTTAAACTTGAAGCAGAAGCAGAATTGCAATGAATTGATTAATATTTCAGCCCTCCACGACCTCAGAATTCATTAAATGTCCAGCACTACTACTTACGGTACGCTAAGGCTCTTAATAGGATATACACACTTTGCTGGGTGTATTATATTGATAGGCATAACATGTAGGTATAATGTCGTACACTCAAGTTAAATGATGCAAACGCTGTGAGGTACCTAGAAAAACTTTTTCTTTCCGCTGTGATGACTATATCAAGCTTGGGGAAAGTAGTAGGTCCTGGTTAATTTCATAATTTACCAAATTTACTTATGCATATCGTGTGCATCACAAGTGCACATCGGAACAGCAATGACAAAAACCACATTATGCTAAATATTTTATGAAAACATCCTTTTCATGAGCATACAGAAGTGAAAATATTGTTCAAATGACATATTATAAACATAACACAAAAAGTATATGGTCGAATGTGAAAACTAAGAAAATTTTTCATGTCCAAATTCCCTTTTTCTTTAAATTTGTCCAAATTTGTACGTCAAAACTTTTCACTAGTGCCATTATCATCATCGTCAACATTTCATTACTAACAGACTTTTCACCATTGTGGAAGCGGAAACAAAACCGCATTTTCCAGACATATTTCGTATAAATTTCGTAGTAATGACAAGAATCACTATTTCCCAGCATGCCGTGCAAGTGTGTGTTAATAAAATAAAATGTATGTCTGACTGTATGATACGCAGTTACAAGTATGTTCATTAATCTTGTTTTGCCTTTCCTTCTACATGCCCAACTCTTTTAGTTCTTATGTAATATATAATGCATATGTGTAACATAAGTATTCTGTGCCATTACCCATAGAATCACTGATGTACAATAACCGCATCGCCGCAGTTTGTGATTATGATGGTGGCGTGGTGAGAAAGGGGTAAAACTGGATGCTGTGCTGTGTGCAACAGTACTTCAGGAGTAAAACAGTGGTGCGATTAATGTTAGTTAGCATATTATATCTGTATAAACAGCGGAGGAATGGAAAACTTTCACTTTTACATGCGTTAAGAGAATATAATACGATTCTTCTCCACGTAACTGCGTGAATATATGAACCTATTCTTCTGTAAGTGTGCTCATGAGCATTATGTTCGCCAAAGCGGGAGAAAGTCGTAGAAGCAGCAGAGAATCCATGAATTAATCAGTGTACTCCATTCCATATTATGCAGAGCAGAACTTTTAATGGTTTTGAAATAAATGAACGTGATCTCCTGACAAACAAAAACATTTTTCATTAAAACGCCATATTCTCTGCAAGTCAAAGTCAACTGCTAGCGTTTATTAAGCTTCTAGCTTCATCATTGTCCGAAATTATTTTTCTACTTGGTATGTTTTTCCTCCAGTGTCGGAGATAAATTACAATCATTACAACATAAATTTGCTTAAATAGCAATAGTGAAATATATAAAAATTCCAATGTGAATAGAATAGGAAATCCAACCAAACGGTACCAGCTTGTCTTGATTTAATTAAATACTTTTTGTTCACAAATACTTCCTTTTTATGAAAACAAAGAAAATTACCTACCAAAGTAGAATTTGATTGCATGGCATGAGTGCAACTTTGTATATATTATTCAGATATTTCCCTCTAAATTGCCAGTTCCCCTCTCTTAAATTGAAGATCAATCACCTGAACTTTTTGTTGTACCAAGATCCTCTTAATCCTCCCACACACACGCGAAATGTCTGTTGGCATTTCATCAGTGAGCAGTAAGTACGGAACGGAGTAAGGAGTAGTAAAATAAACAACATATGGGATCCAACACAGATACAGATCCCTGTGGGGTTGCTACATAGCAGACAAAAATGCCTTTCCATTTACTGTGCCTCTGGGTGTGTGGGAGTGTAGTATATGTTTGCGGCTGACAAATAAAACGACTAATGTAATTTACCATATAGTTAATACATACATAACATCTATAATGTACGTACAGAAAAGTACGATCTGGAGGAATTTGGAATGCTACCATATCCATGCACTTATGGAAGTACAAGCGAAAAGGAGATGAATGTACAAAAAATGAGAAAGTTCATAGTTATAAGGCTGTTACATTCCACGTCTGGCATTTTCCGTAAACTCCCACTATATTTGCAAACCATATGAATTATGAACGCATAATTCAATTTTCCCGTGAGATTTCTCCAGTTGCAAAGTCTGACACAAACGGTTTTGCAGATAAAATTTTAATCCATCAAAAATAACCACCAATGGGCGATGTATTTACAGGCAAAATTATGAACGTGATATAGTTTGCTTCAAAGGAAAGAAAACAATAATCTTTCATAATACAAACAGTCAATCCAATATCCGATCTACCGTGAAACCATAAACCACTTGAAATAACACGGGTTTCACCTATTCATGCTCAAATTTCAATAAGGAACTCTAAAGATTTCTTCATTTTATTTTAATGGAGCGTTTTCTATCACATTCATGAATTCACGCGTACAAAAACTTTTCTATGATACCTACATGAAAAGGTATCCATTTTTTAATAAACACACGTGTTTGCATTGTATGTTCTTGTTTCAGTTGTCGACCTACGCAAATGTCAACCAACGTGTTCTTTACTTTTGTACAAGTTGCAACATTCCCTTTTTTAATAAGTTAGTGAGAATACATAAAACCATATATGACGTGCTTTTGTTGTACTTACAAACATTACCATTCAAAGCAGAGAGGTATTTGGTATTCATTCAAGAATTTGCTCCGTAATTTAAAATTGCATTATGTTTACAGTTAACATATATGCACAGCTTACCAAACATCCGTTTTCGATGTGAAGATCCCGTCGAGAAACGCCTCTGGTGGCATCCACTTTACAGGAAGCATGGCTTTCCCTCCTTTTTTATAATAGTCCGCCCTAACGAAAGTGAAGAAATCAAGTAACGTTAGATGATATAAGTATGACCCACATTCCCTCCAAGCAGTAATTACTACTTTCTTTATGACCAGGTTTATTTTGCCTGGTGATGTTATTAGTGCTTGTGTAGTGATATCTTCACTCCTTCCTCACTCTCCGGATTTACTAATTTCCCCGTGTTTTCTTACCGATAAATATCTCTAGCCATGCCAAAGTCAGCGATTTTCACAACTCGTCCAGGTCCTTTGGTTGTAAGTAAGCAATTTCGTGCTGCGATATCCCTGTGTATGAAGTGATTATCCTCCAAATACTTGCACCCTTTGGCAACGTCCATTGCGCAAAGAAGCAAATCCCTCATAGTTAGTGGGGATGCTTTATCCTGGTGAACAAGAGGCATACATAGATAAATCATTATTTTGCTTGTGATTTTATTCCGTTCATCCACAGTCATCATCCCATTAGAACATTTATTATCTACACTGACTCACACAACTACTACCAATCCACTTAGAAAATCCCTTGGATAGAATTCACACACCTACTTCCAATTCTGAAGTAACGCCAAATTCAGGCTTAATTATTTTTAATGAAAATTTGTACATGAGAGAAACTACACACTAATTTTGCACTACAAAATCCCAATTTATAATTTATATATAATGGGAATGCGATTCCCTAGTTATTCGGATAGCTATATAGCTTTTCTCCTCTCTTTCTGGCTTTCCAAAGTCATAAAAAAGATTTAAAGGAAATGCCAACATGGTGCTACTACTAAATTAACTAGACGGGCATAGACAGCACTAAACAAACTACATTGAACAAAAGGTACGAAATAATATAAATGGATTAGTATTCCTCAACTTTCACTTTGGTATGAACCATGACATACATATTTTATTACTATTACTCATCTCAATTGTACTTTTATCTGTCTAACAGATTTGATAGGCTTTTTATCTGGTCATGTTAAGAAGAATCGATTCAGACGTTTTTGACAGTAGTACAATGCACTATGCATAAGCACGTGGACCCCAAGGCACTTCATGGGCGATAATTTATAAAGCAGGTATACAACCAATATTGACTACACTACAGTATATTTATCTTATAGGGAGAAAAAAAAAACACAAATGTACATACTCGTGACAGAATTATAGTAAAAACATCATATAACCCTACACTTGATTATTGCTCTTATTCCATTCCAGGAAATACTGGAATGTCTAAATTCAACCCCCACGGCAAAGTCTAATATTCCGTTGAGACAATCCTAGTTATTTGTGGTGACAACTTGATGCTAAACTTAATTTAAAGGAACTAAACCGCAGACACAATTTATGTAACTGTGGATCTTTCACTTGTCATATTCTGTTGCTGCTTAATCATGGATAATACACCATATCATATTTCGAACATGAGCAGTTTTTCTCCCACGTTCTAAGTTATCATCATCACCATATTCTTAGAAAAGCATAACTAATCCACAAATAAACAAGAGTTGAATGGACATGTTCATCTGGGTTTTTCCATCTGTGAGAATTAATGGATTTTGCGTAACTAGAAGACGGCAACGGACGTACCTAACCAATCACCACCGTCGTCTTTAGAAATGTATGATAATTGAGCTTTTCTCAAGACAACATAGTGGCCTTCGTTCTATAGAATCTTCTCAAACGTGTACTACTTTCTCGATTATACTGTATTTCTTTCTTTGTAGCAATCTTTTTAAAACGGTGAGGTTTTTCTTTCATGGGAAATTATAAAAGCTCAAGAGATGAGCTCAAAATACTTTCTCCAACCTTCACTCATTTCCACGTACATTTTCTCTCTGTGTAATATAAGCAGTTTAACATTTTACTACTCTATAGTATCCTTCAATTATATACTACATATTTACGTATATAAGCAACGTGTGAGAAAAGTAGGATGGTAAAATACTTTACGAGATCATTAAAAAATTGCCCTGAAATTAGGTATGTGCTTCCCAAATGGGTATGAATAGACAAAAATAGAAATACAAGAGCGGAAAGACTGTATATTGAAAGCTCTGGTAAGTTTTAATGGATTTTTTAACATTTGCAGAAATCTAAAAATAATTTGTGTAAAGTTATTAATACAACTTTACATAAAAATTTATACAACTGTAGAATGCACGTTTTAACTTTCGTTTTGAGCAAAACGTATAAAGACAAGCTGCACTATGGATTATTCTACTTCAAGGTGGAATGATTTAAGACCAATTTTAAATCTTGTAAAAGATTAAGTGTCTTTATTAGCAACTCACTCAGATCTTTAACGTACCACCCTATTTATTTTAATTGGTTCATCATTTACAGAGAGAAAGTGAAAGAATAGCACACCTGAGATTGCCCTTTTAAAAACTCACAGTATTTTTTATACTGTTGGCACATATACTGCTACACTATCTTCCTAAAAGAATCGTAAAGAATCTATACAAAGGTCGTGCGGTAAGGATAACAAGCTCCATTTTTTTGGAAATGAGGGTAATAAACCATGTTTAGAGGAAGAAAGGAAAACATGGTTGGCCTGTGTATGTCGCCGCCTTTGCTCTAACGCTCCATGCCACTTACAATAGAGAAAAGCAACTAGATTCTGTCCGGATGGACTAGGATTTATAGCAGCTATTAAGAAAAATGTAGGAAGACGTGTAATAGTATTCGTGATGCGATGCCACAGCGTTAGTGGTTTCATAAATACAGAAATATTTGGATACTAGTGTACCTTCATTGATATAAAAAAACTGGTACACTGAAGATATTTATAAAACTGATACATTTTATAAGATAGGCTTTTACCTTCACAGCTACAGGCATTTCCACAGCGTCTCCATCTCGATGTCTGTAGAACCCCTGGTAGACTTCACCAAACGCTCCTTGGCCCAGAGCCCTAAATCATTTTGAAAGATGGCACATAAGCTAACGGACAGTAGTGGAGTAATAAGGTAAGCAAAAATCCCACAAATAGATATATACTTTCTAAACGCGAAAGCAATACTTGTATACATTCAAAGCATATTATTGTCAATATTTATAAGCATAACAGCCTTACAAACCGCATGTACAGCGTTTTGACATGGACTAACGTTTGAGCAAGGCAACGATAAACAACAATAACCTTACAAAAACGCCACAAAAGAAAGAGAAAAACAGGATTTAATAATAATAATAATAATAGCGATACCAATAAAATATCGTAAAAACAATTGCCTCTTTCTGTTCCACATCCATTTTCAAAATATTTTTTATATATCCGCTCAGCACGGATTTTTTGTAGAATTTCATTTTTCTGCATTTGCCTTGTTTATATTCTGTCAGTACTGTAGTTTGTCCAGTCAAACCATTTTTTTGTCATCTCATATCGTCTCTTCCCCACTAATAGTAAGTATAAATACAAGGTATCCTACCAAACCAAATTCATGCAAGCATGGCCAATTTCATAAAAAAACCAACATTCACAATGAAAAACAGTGACAGTAACAAAACCAAGAGATTTCTAGTTAAACATTGACGTGAATGTAATATAATTTCTTTTGAAAGTCATGCATGAGCTACTTTTATTTCATACTACGTTACGTTTCATAAATATCGCATGACCTAACTAAGAAGAATATAATATACATACATACAAAACTATGTATATTTAAGTAAGGTATAAAAAAACAAAAAACAGACGACCATGCAGCAGAGTACACCATCAAGTCAACCGTGTGTTTTTTCATCTACTACTTCTTCATATTGTTCACGTACAACGACTATTTCTCTCTCGCCTTCACAAATTCTCGTTTTATAGTAGTTGGTATGCATCGAAAAGGCATGACGATAAGTCAACCGTCACTGCTGAAATATACAACTTGCTAACAATATTGTTACTCCAAGGTTGTTGCTTTTGTATTTTTATCCAACCAGACATCTTTCCCGAAAGAGAAAATAAAATGTGTACAGATATGTGCGTATAGGTACAATGATTTGGTTGTATGCTATAATCATTCTACGTTTGACGAAAATCGGAGCACTTTCCTCCAGCTATATTTCATTTTCTTTTAATTTCTTTCTTTTCAATGTCTGCACGAGATTCACCTACTTTCTCTTCAAGGAGTATATTCTCGCATGCTACTATACTCAAAATATATGGAATATATAATGAAATTATTCTATGATAATAAAAGTATAAGAGCTTTTTCGTGGGGAAATTAGAAGTAAAATATATTGAGCGCAAACTATGTGTAGTCGCTTCCTGAGTCGTGAGCCGTGGAGTACTTGACAGTAAAAGTTAAGTCAAGGTAAAAAAATACTTTCAGGCTGAGAGTTTATAAGTGCACGCTTTACCTCGTTTTCCCTGCTTCGTCTATATGGCTTGTCTCTCTACTTTTATAATAAAATTGTATTCTAGCCCATCAACCAAATAATCTCTTTTATGTAAAAGTATTCTTGTGGAGATGCTTAATTACATCTTTCCCTTTTTGCAAAAATTCCATTTTTCTACCGCTTCGCCTTTCTCTCTCCAGAGTTTGTGGAAAACGGTCGTTCTATTTTTTAAAGAATAGCCTTGATAATGGAAACTTTAGTGTAGAAAAAGCCAAGAGGAATACCTAGCTCGATTGTGTAAAAAGTTTCATGACAGAAAGTGTGGTGAAAGGAGGTCTACCTTACTATACCTACAATGATATTTGCATGCATGTCTCTTTAGGTATTCTGCAGATGAGAGAGAATGAAACACTTTTATTTTATTATTATTATTATCATTCTTTCAATGTTTTTAGGCTCATTCATTCGAATAAAATTCGCATTTTACAAAAAGATGAGAAATGTTGATGATAATGCTAATGGGATGAAATGACTGGCTTCGGGAATGTTATAACAGCACATCTTTCTTTATATAATTGCTTTCTATGTGCATTCAACTTTCAACTGGGAGTTTTTTGTTTCGAGAACAAAAGAAAAATGATATGTTTATGGCATTATTAACATGCACATGAACTAACTGCGTAGTGTGGTTTGTCAAGTGCAAACACATAATAAAACTGTTTTTATATTATGATAAGTGAATCATTAGCTACCTATCTTGGAATATTACTGTCTTTTCATTTATCCTAGAAATGTACAAGGTTTTCTGACTGGTGAAGATTTAAACAATTTTTAACAAAAACATTTCCATTTTCATGTTTTTTCCTTGGGAAAGCTTAATGGAAAAGCGGTTTATTGATTACCATTTCTGACATCCCACCGGATGCCTTATACTTTCTACATAATATTCTTTCTTGAAGGAAACTGAAAAAGAAGAAAGGAATTATAGACGTCGTCAATGTATTAAGTGGCCTTGGTACGTACAGAAGATGAGGTCTACTGAGCAAGACACAAAGTTTTGCCTGTGGACCTGGTGCAAGATTTTTGGCCTAGAGGTCTGTGAAACGACTTAAATCTTCTTAAGAATCATCAAAACGATAGATTAATTTCCAAATAGGCTACTTTTATTTCCCCTTGAAGCTTTTAACCACAAGCTGTAAAATAAAATTTCTACAACGATCAATAAAACCGGTTGTTATCGAGCAAAGTAGAAACGATGTAGGAAATTGCTTGGTCTAAAATTTACAATTTTACAAATACGTACACTGCTGAAACACTAAATGATTTGTTTTAGGAAGACGTACATGTGATATAGCAATTGAGAAAGTTCTTGAAGCCGTGCCAAGTCTGTGGATTGCCAGTTTACAACGCAATAAGCAGTAAAGGTAATGACATTTACGTGACAAACGACAAAACATGATGAATCAATTGGCTTAATGCGGGTCCTCTGCAAAAATCATTTGTTTTGGAAGTACATATTTACCTAGCTCTCAATGGATGATGGGGAAATAGCCAGCTCATGTCATACTATCATTGTCGGTACTTTTTGTCCGAACAAGTCCATAGATGCGTACACATTTTAACCAAGAAAACATTCAACCAAACCCCTTTTGTATTCGTTAGCCTCAATAAAGACTTAACTTTACTGAAATCTATTATTTGAACTAGGTTGGTTTACTCACTCGACTTGGTTCACCAACAACAGCGATGGCAAACAATACTATCCCTGTTGTTTGTTTGAACGAAAATTTGACACAAATAAGGGGCATTTCAAGTGCTTTTTAGATACACGTTGTAGGTATACGAGTTTTTTTTCGCAACAAAGCGGTAAATATATTATGAAACTGGCATTGTATTAATATGAATTTACCAAGATGTTAGAGTTAAGTCGTCATTACATACTCGGTAAAAGAACGTAAACATCTCTTTTACTTTTTTTACTTGACTGGCAATATCGAAAGCTCCTACTGTGTAATTGCAATAAGTATAAAAATCAGCCAACGAGAGAGCTCTTAGATGAAAAAGGTGTCTATGAACAAAGCCATCCAATGTCGTCCAAATATAAACTCACGTCAAAATAGGCGTATTATAAATCATTCATGTATATATATTGGAAAATATATGAAAAGGTTCACGAATCAACTATAATTTACGGAAGACCCTTTTGTGGCATAATGGATTGGGAAAACATCCCTTCAGCTCAACCACGCATTTCTCGTTTATCTACTTGAAAAATAAGAGTGCACGAAATAATAGTAGCTAGTTTTGTGGTTGGTGGAACATTTTTCCAATAATGATAATAAAAATACGTAAGTACATATCATGTTCTTTATTTTGCAAACAAATACAAACATCCTCACTATTTACTGTTACAAGCTTCAAGGAGCACCATAGGACTCCTGTAGTATTCACCATGTACTCGAAGGAGATACCAGCTGCATTACAACTACTACTGCTGTGAGTGAGTGAAAGCAATTTAGAAGATTAGTAGCGTGGAATATTTTTTGATCCGAAAGAGAAAGAAAAAGAGGCTCTTCCAACACACTACATCGCGTCGCATCTCCTCACCAGAGCCCTTTAGCTTTTCCTTTTCTCTTTAGTCTTCACCTCGTTTTTCTCACGATAACCAATAAACTAACGTCAACCAACCAACTTGATATATGTTATGCATGACGGTATACCTAATAATACGGTATCACAATGGTCTCTAAGTTCCAACACACGTATCCCACTCGACTACACACGTTTGTTATTTGTGAAGAGAGTTAGTATTGACGAAGATATAGACACCTTGTTAGATATACATACGGGCAGAAGCATAGATACATTTTTGCATAAATATGTTGGATTTTTTTGCGAGTCAGAGTATTAGATATGTAACACCTATTCGAAAAAATATACAGTTTGAAGGCATCACTTAAACTGGCAAAGTTCAGCAGTGGGATGAGAATGATTTGGCCGAATACAGTTACTTAAGAGGCAAACAAATATTTCACTGCTGTTGCCGCGCCGCTTGTGTGCTATTTCCAGTTGTAGTAGTGCCACTTGAACATGGAATATATATATTTTCTATGGAAAGTAATGGTGGTGGTAATAGCAGAGAAGCACTTTTGTGTATGACTACTGGATTGCTTGTTTGCTCTTCTGAAACTTGCAATCGAACCAAATGTATGCCCATATAATATTTCAAAAGATCTCTCTTGTGAAGAGCCCAACAACGGGAAAAGACTAGTTTTTCTGGTAGAATAAAAGTGGGAACGAAAGAAAAGATATGATAGTTAAAGCACACCAAGGACGGTGATAGGATTTCTGTTTCGACTATTGACTATGATGAGAATTAGAAATGTACATATATTTTCTTGTCTCACTGGATATGTGCGCCAGTGAATAAGTAGATGTAACGTGTGGGATTTGTGTCAAAGCCGATCTTATCGGCAATGTATTAGAAAGGACAATAGTTTTGAGTCGTTTCGCTCTCTAACTGCTGCTTTTACTACTGCACTTGATGATGATGACTATGGAAAGAACCAAATCCATGCATCAATGACAAACCATTCCGGAAAAGTAAAAAAGTGTGACCAATAAGCAACTGGAAGTGTGCTTGAGTTAGATTTTTTTCTACACTTTTGGCTGAACAGCTAGACATCCAAATAATATGTGGATGCTTATATAACGTGAAAAATAAATATGGAATGTTCTAATATGTATAGATGGGGAAAAATCTTTAGTGTGAAACGATGTATAAAAAATGAGCACTCCCTGTATACTTTCCTATAATACGAAAAAAATGATGAAGAATAGATGGTAAGATAGACTACTCCTTTGACGTATTTATTCTCACTTCTTTTTCCCCTGTTTCAACTTTCTCTTTTCCCTTCTTCATCAACATTCCTCCTAATTCTCGCTCCGTTATATTTCTTCATACATACATGCATACGTAACATTCAATTCGTCGCCTTTTTATCATCATCATCATTTCTTTTTGTATGTTGATTTTTCGTTCTTTCAGAGAAAGTGAGGGAGAAAATATTAAGTGTGTAAATGCATGTACACGTAAAATAATATGAGTTTTCCCAAATGTAACAATGTGATATCATTTTGTGTTAGAATTGGTTGGGTTTGGTGAATAAGAACGAGGCAACTTTTTTTGACGGCAATTTTATTGTTAAGAACGAGAGGGTCGCTGAATAGCCTTCTTGAGTTAAGTTTAACTTCCTTGATTTCGCAGCAAACACTTGATTTTCACATTGAAAGTTGGAATCTTTAAGGCTTGAAATCCCACACAGTATACTTACATATAAATAGAAATGCATGTAGAATTTCTTTAAAATATATAGTCCAGTTTCTCGTTTTCCAATTCAACATGTTCTGTCCAACTCGCCAACACACGTAGTTTTGGTAGTAGTGTGTGTACCTTAATTTATATGTATGTTTCCCATTACCGTGTTATGTCCGAGTTGTCGGTTTTTATGACTTTCATAAATATAGGAAAAGTTACAGAAGAACCATCAGTATTGCTTGAGGAGGAACTGGAACGCGAACAGTTGTACGTACACACATTTAGCTGACTTAAACAGTTTCCTTCCTTCCTAGAAAGGCCCTAGCAAAAACTTGGAAATACTCAAGTATCTCATGTATTTAGATGTATGTAGTGGTATATGGCATTGTGAGTAGAATGATGGAGACACACTAGGAAATATATATACTTATCACATCTTTACTACAACTACCGCTATTTATACTTTGCCTTCAGTATTTAATCAAGGCGGCCAAAGTGCTACTGTTACAAAAGAAAAAGCACATTTACTCGGAAAACTGCTCTCATAAATAGGTTACAACTTTTACCTATATAACATCCCTTTTCTATGGACCACTAAGCCCAGTGTTCAACTTTCCAATGAGTTTTGGTGTGAGTTGTACAGATATGTAATGCATTAACTTAGAAGAGCCACTGAAACGTGCCCGACAAACTGCGTCAGAGAGAAGGACTCGTTCTACTCAAAGATTTCGAATTATCGGTAGAAAACTTCAATTTTACATCTGTAATAGCTCATAAAACACAATGTGTGCGTGCTCGTACCGGTGAACCACAAAATGGTCAAAAATGCTGATTTCACTATACCCATAGTGTCGCATAACAGCACACTTAATTTTTTCATTTGGATTGGAAAACGCCTTGTGAGATTCTCTCGTCATGTCTGTTTCAATGTGTATGACCATGAAATAAAAGTGAAGGCAGATATTATATTATAATACGATATAATCTAATCATATGGTAGAAAAGATGCATGTTAGTTATGTATAAGTATATGAGATGAGAGAATAAAATAAATTCAAAGATGCTATTCGGTGAAGGTGTGATGTGGGTTGGGTTCGCTTCCCAGACACACAGCTGTAGAAGAAATTGTCTGCTACAATGTGATGCATCCACTACTACGCAGTTATCATAAGAAAACTTACACTATCCTCCAAGAATTGCAAATAATGATAATG
>JAHZMV010004609.1:0-10158 GCA_027743765.1 Coecobrya sp. COE2 | reverse complement strand
AAAATGGAAAGAAAGTGAAAAGCAGGACAATTTTAATAATGAAAGTAGCTACGGGAGAGGAGTAGCAGCGATGCTGCACAAGTTTGTAATCTGTTCTGTTATAATTGCATGGAACATGACAAATGGAAAATCTGTTCCTTGTCGCATTTTACTAAATAAAATATGGAATCGCATTTCAGACAAATATATAAAAGGGACGGAAGAATTTTACATGAAAAATATTCTTTGTATATGCTTGAGATAATATTTGAGATGGGATTTACATTAGTACATATTAAATCCCTGCTTGTCAATCAATTTGAGAGCTTTTGGGGCACTGTGGGAATTGTATTATACAAAACCCTTCATATGAACCGTTTTCGGTTTCACTCAAGCTTCACACGGACGGACCACCAAAACGAATAAAATTCTCGTCAACTTTATGACAGTCTCTTATTAATAATCCATCAATTCCATAATAAGCTAAATGTACACATACAAACCAGAGGAGAGTGTTAGTTGGTAGCCAGCCCTAAAACACGGGTAGAATATAACCAGTGCATGCAAAAAGATTCGGTGTTCATTTTCATTCATTCATTTATGTATATTTCATAGGAATGCATATAATGCTACATTTTTGTAAGGCTTGTAATTGTAGGAAGGCTAAGTACGCCAGTAATACAAGCAAAAAGAGATAACTGATATGTCTACCGTTTTGTTCCTCATATCGCTACTTGAAATAAGATCCACCAATTCCACCATCAACACGTATTTTTGTATTTTTTTTCTCCTCACTTACTTGCCAGTACCTATGCATGCATCATATTTTCAGTAGCAGAGTGTGTGTTTGTACCACAATAAATTGGTAGAGACATTTTTTAATTGGGAACAATTTAGTTACGTTCCACGTACATAACTTTTTGGAACATAGGAAAAAAGATGCGTAATTTGCGTTATAAAAAGTTGTTCAATTGAGACTACATTCATACATCTACACACACACGCAATTTATTTTGATACAAATACTTACACACTCAAACACTCATACAAACTTTTGTACAAATCAACGTGAAGCGTCGTGATCCTTTTTTTAATCACATCGTATAAACAGCTTTGGTAAAACAACGGCGAGCATTTTATTTTATTCTCCACCTTCGCCGATGGGACCCACCTCCTTGGAAAAATGGAGCCCGGCACCATTTTGCTTGCCACCGACTTTTCCTGCTACAGCGCCTTGCTTAATGATTTCGCCCAGTAGGAGTAAAAATGAGGACGTGTGCCTTGAATGACCCCACAAGCTCCTGCAAGAAGCATCATCAATATCATCATCTCATCATTATCATCGTTGTATGGCGATGGAAAGAATCCTTTTGATTTTACGTGCAACTGTACTACAACATTACAACAAGCCACGCTACGCTCACACACACCAACTCACAACAGCTCGTCCACCACCGAAGAAACAGAATCCGTAAGTACACCACCGACAAACACGTATATAAAAATATATATAGTAAAAAAATATATTTAAGAAACATACACACATACCATGACCATACATACACCACATCATGCTATGCTTTAAGCTTAATAATGCTAAAATCCCGATATTCCGGCGGTGCCATCATCATCACATCCCCTTTTTTATTCGAACTGACTGTAGGACTAGTGCCGTATATAAAAGCATACATGTACTTTAACTACTTACACATCATCAAGCCTTATAAACCGGCGCTTGTACAACCAGAGAAAGAAGTTCTGCGTTAGGAGTTTTGTACAAAATGAACTTTTTAAGCTTTCAAGCCAGTTGCAGATAGCGCTAGAGTAGCAATTTGTATAGAAATGCTTCTTGGGTGGTATAGTTTAAAATGGATGCAATTGGAAGGAATTGGTTGATTGCTTTTAAAGTATTTATTGTGTTTACCAAATTTCTGGAAATCTGAAATTTCTTATCTGAAAAAATCACCCATAATCGCAAATAACTCAGAGCATATAATGCTAAAATGTCCTTTCTCCACTGCATTGCCAATATTGGATTTTGATAAACGTTGTCATGAAACGGATTTCCGTAGGAAAATTTTGCCGAACGCAGCCAAATTCACTTTGGCTCCATAGTATTTTGCAGAATTTTTCAAATAAAAAGTTTACCGGAGCTGGTAGAACATGGAAGCCTTTCATGAAGGCCAATTGACAATAACTGATGCAGGACTCGTCCACGAAGTTCCAAATCTTTCATATGGGGTATGTTGACTATAAGATCGTTATAATATGGCGATGATCGCAATAAAACATTTTAACGAAAATGAGCGACAGCCAGACAAGTTTCGGCCAAATCTCATATTTTAAATAATCCATACACCAAGCAAAATATTTCAGAATTTTTGTATTGTAAGTCAATGAAAGTATGCAATTATCATCTCTGTTAACAAATGTCTCCCATTTCCCCAAACCAAAACGTACCCAATTGGGGCACTAAGAGAACAGCTTCTTTTTCATTTCGACGCCATGGAGACCATACCGAAAATTAAACTTGTCGTATAGCAGAGCTATAGACCCGTCTCGAAAAACTGTATCGCTGGAAACCAAAATGGCTCCCAAGTCTCCAACCGCCTCAATATTTCCATCCCACATTTTTCATTCGTTTTAAAGCGCGCGTGCTAGAGTTGAAGCGCGTACCTACCGACAGACACGAAACATTTCCCAAATAAGCCCCTCCACTCTCCATCTTACCAACTCCCTCTTCAAAAAAAAACGTGAAAGAGATGCAGCGGAATAGCCAAGAATTACAAAAATACAATGTTAGCCTCACTCTCTTCTCTCTACACACAAGCAAGAGAGGTGGCAAAAATATATATACATCCATCCAATCCACATACACACATATATTTTCAATCCATCTATCTATCTCACTCACTCTGCTCCATGTATTGTCAATTGGTGTTGCTGTGAGGACGACAAACCAAGGAAGGCCGACATGTACTTCATGTCCTACAACAAAATATGTACACAGACAGAATGATACTCTCTTTTTCTACTAACAGCTCTACCTATACTACTTTTAACATTAAAAACACAATCCTTTTTTTTATAAAATATCTCGCCACACTCTCTACTCTACCGTCTCTCTTCTCTCGACTTAAACATTTTTTTTTCCTTTTTTTGGTGAACTATCCATCCATCCTCTTGTTCTAAACTCCTCTTGACTCTTCATTATCATCACACATTATATTTTTTACTAACGTTATTATTTTTTTTTATAATCTCTTGTTATAGGTTTCAAAATCAATTTTTTTTAGTAAATTTTTATAAAAATTTAAATATTTTTTGTATATAAAAGTGTTATATTAGCTTGTTTGTGTGGCATAAGAAAAACCATGCTAGAGTTGAAGCTCGATATAGTATAAAATATAGACACACTCACACAAGCAGAGTGAGAGAGCTTCATCATTTTTCTCCTCAGCTTATCCTAAAAAGAAGAGTGTAACTAGAGGGTAGGGAGAGAGAGAGAGGGAATGTCCAAGACGATAGTGCAAGTCCAGCATTTTTACATTTTTTTAAAACAATGATGCTTTTATGAGGGTTAGGGTTTAATTGAAGGTTTAATTGTTGGTTAGGTTGGTGGGAGAAGGTGTGATTGCTAGAGAGATATATTCGGCATTTAATTGTTTGAGGGGGGATGTAGACTGAGATTTTGTTGTGGGGATAGTTTTTTTTGAGAGGGGATGTTTTAAATGGTGGTGGGGGATTAAAGCTTAAACACATATATATTTAATTAGTGAGGGGGTTAAGTAGAGGAATAAAAGGGGTGGTAGTAGAGTTTTTTAAAGAAGGACCGGGCAGATTTTTTTTATAGGAAATTTGCGAGTTGGTGTGTGGTGTATGATCGGACACAGCTGTTTATTTGGTGAGGGAAAGGAGAGAGAGATAATTAATTATTTAATTATTGCTTTTGAGACTTAATTGTTGTGTGTGTTATTAAGTATATAAAAAGATTTTTTGTACTGTATATAATGTCGAGCTTCAACTGTAGTATGGGAGTGTGATAAGTTGTTGACTAAAACACGTTTGAAATCTTCCTCTCTGTAGAAAGAACAGTAGTAAGAAGATTTGCACCACGGCTGGGAAAATGCCTTTGCCTAGTAGGGCTCGAGTTTATGCAGAGGTCAACTCTCATAAACCTCGGGACTACTGGGATTACGAGTCTTACGTTGTGGAGTGGGGGTAAGTTTTTTTTTTGGAGTATAATGGAGGTTATGACTGTGGAGGGATGTATGGAGTCTGTACGTTCCTTCATGGTATGGAGGTTATAAAATGAGGAGGGGATACTGATTGGGAATGTATTAAAAAAATCTTGTAAACTTGATTGGTAATTTTTAGATTAATTTTTGTTGAGTAAATCAATGCCGGTAGTGTAGGTACAAGGACACTACCAACAATCATTCATTTGTAAGCGGATTGACCTTATCTTTCTGAGGCCAAGCAATACTTTGTCGATGAGTGGTGTAATTTCACATGAAATCCATTTAAACATTCCACTTTCCTTTTGAATGTGGATGCCGGTAAACTGGTAAACCATGTTGATATCAGTGTACTTTGTCCATGCTTTTTTTCAACTATTGAATTATCAAAGCGCTTGCTTGTAGGGTCTTTTAGTGTCAGAATATATTTTTGAGCTACCTTAATGCAACCACAAATTATATAATAATTGTTACTAGCAATTGAAATTGTACCGCTAATAGTTTTGTCTGGTAGTAGTTGAGAATTATAGGGAACAGTTTTTAAAAATCCGTATGTAAAGTCGATTTTATGATCACTAAAAGAGGAAGATGCATTCCTGTTTTATAGCCCTTTTTGAAGTGAGAGAAGAGTCACAACAACACAAAAGGTTTAACAATTTTATTTGTAATAATTTTTCAGGCGCTCGACTACTGTCACAGTATGGGAATCATGCATCGGGATGTGAAGCCGCACAATGTGATGATTGATCATGAAAACAGGAAACTAAGATTAATCGACTGGGGATTAGCTGAGTTTTACCATCCTGGCCAGGAGTACAATGTTAGGGTTGCATCCCGTTACTTCAAGGGTCCAGAGCTACTCGTAGATTATCAGGTTAGTAAACAAACGCTTCATTTTCGTCGATGATGTTCCTCCATGTAAAATTATTGCATTGAACAAAGCCTGTAAGGGTGAAGTTGACGAAAATTTAACATGAATATAGTCTCAATCAAATGTATTTTGTTATTTTACAGATGTATGACTACTCTTTGGACATGTGGTCTTTGGGATGCATGCTTGCCAGTATGATTTTCAGGAAAGAGCCCTTCTTTCATGGCCATGATAACTATGATCAACTTGTGCGAATAGCTAAGGTGAGCTACGTTTTTATCATGGCATAAACATCCTCGTGTGAATGCATATCTTTAGTGAATGAATTTAAATTAATGTACGTTTGTATTTATATTGTTTCGCAGGTTCTAGGTACAGAGGAACTCTACGAATATTTAGACAAATATCAAATCGATTTAGACCCCCGATTCAATGACATCCTAGGAAGGTATCCAGATGACAAGTGACTACTTTCAGCGCATTATATTCTTTGACAAAAAGCATTGTTTGTTCATAACATTTTCCTTTAATTTCAGACATTCCCGTAAACGATGGGAGCGATTTGTCCACAGCGAAAACCAACATTTGGTCTCACAAGAAGCACTGGATTTCTTGGATAAACTTCTACGTTACGATCATAAAGAGCGACTTACAGCACGAGAAGCCATGGACCATCCCTATTTTTGTAAGTCACAAGGCATATGAAGGACGTTGCCCGTCTGAATTTGTACAGTCAAACAGTTATTAACTTTCTTATAATGTTCATTATTTACAGATCCTGTCGTTAAAGATCAAGGAGGAAGCATACAACAGCCCCCACACAATCAAAATTTTGTAATTGGTGACCACTAAGTCATTTTGAATAGGCGGTTAAAGGTATGGATTGGAGAAACCATTTACGATTTCAAATGAAATATGACGTTAAATTGTTAGAGAGAGTACTCATTCAGTTTGTTCTACTTTTGCTATTGTTTTGCACAGCTTTACAAGATACTTGCGGAGGGTTAACAACAAAACCCAGATCACTCAAAATATCTTTAACCCGGCTATTGGATATAACGTTTTTAGATTTGGAATGAATGAAGTGAAGAGTGTGCACCTGATTTTTAATTACTAAAACACTACGTACTCTAAATACATATTATTATTATATATTAAATTGTAATACCTCTACATAATTGTGTTAAAATATTTGAAACAATATAGTTTAATGCTACCCTCTCGTGCAGATGTACGAAATTCTCTTCATTTGTATAGAAAAACTACAAAATAACGATGTTCACTGTCATCTGTTTAAAATTACAGTTATTATTATTAAACATTTTGTTTGTGACTGTGTTTAATAGTTTATGTCATTAAAAGCTATACGCTGATTTTGTAGTTATGTTTTTAAAAATTCTTTCTTGCTTTTAGTGGAACAACGGTCAGTTCACAGAGCAGCACCTGGTGGAGTGATCTTGAGTTTCAATCTGTGTGCGTGCGTACACTTGAAATTAATGGTAAAAGACGGTACACTTGGCATTCACTTTCTCTGATTCCAACGTTCCAACCCCGTGTTGTGCTGTGTTAAACACCACTAACTCTCCAGTTGTAGAAGCACATTACTTTTTTCAAAAAGTATAATATAGTTATCGTTAAATGATTCTACGTTTTAAGTGTTCCGTTATCCACCAACATAGGTAAAACTTAAGCGTAATAATTTCATGGTTCTTTCTACGACTCTCGAAGAGTTATTACAATTTCGTATTGCCCCAATTCGGAAATTGAATTAAAAATTACATCAAGCCCCAACGATAAACTAAACCTACACTATAATAATAGAAATGGAAGTAAGTATTTGAAAAATATGTTTGTAACGGTACTTTTGATTAGGTACGGTTTGTTTTGATATTTTAGAGTCAATGGGAATTAATCTGGATTGAAAAATCTAAAAACAACCAACCATTATTATATCTAGAAAGGAGGAAATGAAAACGTGCGGGTAATCGTTGTACGCACGTAATGACAGTGACAGTTGACAAATGACGATAGAACAAGCATACTATAATATATATAATATGTATGTAAACACTAATGGCAGTGGAAAAATTACAGTGGCGATATAAACAGAATGGTCTATAATTGTTGAATATTGATGTTCTTGTCAATTAGACACATATATGTAATCCATGATGTTATGTGTCATTGTTACTTGAGATGTTTCCCTTCCCATTTCCACATAAGAATGTGTCAGTCACCCATTAAAAATTAAATGTTGACTAATCTTCCCCTTGCCTTGTGGTCATCGTTTGGTTTCGAACGAGCCTTTATTTTTGCTACAGGAAAAGTGTTGCCTGTCCCTTCCCCTTACGTTTCAGCATTCGTAATCCTTATGCTATTCCACTATGGACCATAATATTGCAGAACCTGAAGAAAATTTACCTTGAATTGCGTACCTACCTTCTGACCTGAGATATGTTCTTTAACATAACGCAGCAGATAATAGGCTGCGGTTACATTCAAGTAGGTAAGAAACTAAGGGATTTGGCAAACATTTTTGAGAAAGAAATCAGTCAGAATTATATAGTATTTGCTTTATTACTTAGGGTCCAGCACGCTTGTCCATGCAAAAGCCCAAAACTAACTGTTTCAACGAGCTTATAATTATTTTATGCGTTGTGTTCATATTCTCATCGATGAATGCCATATTCCAGACTTTAAAATGTAACCTTCTGGATACATTGTTGTAACGTGTACTGTAAAAAACCTGTGGAAGAAATGAATTTGTATTTAAAGTTTACAGTCCTTTTTAATGGTCAGGCTGCAGAGATGGCAGAAAATGAAACACAAAAGTTGGTAATGCTATTTTTTTCAATGAAAGAGTTTTGTAATCTTTATTAGTTCACTAGTGACACTATAGTACTGCAACATACATACAGCAGTTAGTATTTAAATGGGCATAAAATATTGCTCGTCTAGGTCATTTCATAATATAAAAAAGTATTTCCAGGTCTATATTTACATGTCTACGTGGTAAAATGAATAACGCTGACGTTTGAGATCCGCTATGATCATGATGTAGTTCAGTCCAGTGTATTTTTAGTCCATTATAGCGACTCGTATTCAGTTTGCTAATTGCAGAAATCTTCCATTTGCCGAACAATGAGAATATAAACTGCAAGATTTGTAAGTGATCGATATAATTTATGGAGTACACATAATATGTATCATGCACGGTTGAATTAGGTCAGGTCACTACTGAAGATGCGTAATTTCATCAAAATTTTGTTACAAAAATAGCAATCGTGTAGATGCATACCCTCATTAATATTTAACTTTCCTTTGCCAGTCCGTTCCATTCCACTATTCTTATTTGCGTATAAGGGTCGCCCTAATTGCAATTAAATTACTAAATACTATGTTTGTTGATAGTTCGCTTTCTAACAATATTATGTCTTCACTCCCACATACCCCACATATCCATGTCCTTCTTCTCTGAACTGAAATTCATTTGAATATACATTTCATACATAAAAGCTTTCCATTGGACACCCGAATTCCGAAGGTCCACTGTAATTCATATACCAGTTCCATGCTGTGTTCAAGGTACGCAAATGACTGGCAAAGAACACAATGGCCATGGTTCATGGAATGTTCCATTTATCCCCATGACCCATGCCATTTTCAACGCATTCGTTAAGTGGAAATATTAAGACGTAATAACAACCTACCTGACAATAATTGTTGTGCNTTAAGACGTAATAACAACCTACCTGACAATAATTGTTGTGCATGTTATCTATACCCATCATGTAATGAAGATTATTTATGGACTAGATATTTTGCAGTGCTTCTAAAATAAAGCGTAGAGATGGCTTAGCTAAAGTAAGTCAAGATGTCACAGAAATAGATTTCATGAGTACTTATTTAAATCAATAGTTACAAGTGGTTTCTTGTACAGTTTTGCTCCGATACTACGTTTAGTATTGAATGCCTACCTAAATATGCAACAATGAAGAAATCTATTTTTTGTGTGAAAAAGTCAAATACTTTATACAAGCTACTTGCATGTTTTTTGATGAGAGCAAAAACTACGATGAGCAGTTACAATTATTGTTAATATAATGTTACTACTTTTGAGCAGTACGCAAGCATGATCATGAAAAAAATTGATGCAGATAAGTAAAATATGTTATGCCTTACAAGTCGCAAGATCGCAAGGCAAAGAGCAATTTGAGTAGTCCTTTACTCAAATTCAAGTCCAAGCGAACGAGACCTGCTGCAGCTTTACAATATTCATCATCATCAGTTAAAGCAGCAGCAGTAGCAGTAGTAGCAACAAGCAGATTTTGCCTACTAACTTTAACCACACTACTGCTCACAATTTTTAGCTTTAGTGCTCATCATAGCCCATAGCTGTTTCCACGAGTAAACAGTAAACACTGCTCAACTTCTCGTTGCTATTCCCCTACTAACTGCATACAACTCTGTGTGAGTCAGCCAGACAACATTTTGTGGATTAAAGCAAGTTTATGTGCGTATAAAGTAGTAGTGAGGGATAAGTTTATAGAAGAGAGGTGTCGTGTCTGACTCTGCTAGAAGAGCTAAAGTTGTGGTGGAGTTTCTGTACTTGGACCGATTCAACATTGTGCAAAGACTCCAGTCTGCAGGGGAGTCTCAAACGTGGAGCATCTCTCTCGCTTGCTACTACTAAAAAGCACGATTTATATATCATACTTTTACTTGATTCTTTCACGAGCATCATAATATAATATTTTCTCACTACACATAATATTATACAAACTCACATTTGTCTGCTGAACGCTGAATGAAACACATCGCAAGGTTTTTTGGAGAAGCATCCGGCATTTAGCATTGAAAAAAGCAACAGAGTTTTTCCTTCCGAATAAACACGTGTATAATTTTATGAGCAACATCAAGTTGAAATTTCTTATAAAACACATCACATACATCTTACAATACTACGGCTACCTAAATAAACAGTCTCTGTCAAATTAAGTTATATGGTCTGTGCAAGAATTGCTCATTTGTGTCTAAAGGAGTAATCGTTCTGTATAATCAAATTATATA